>CAIGRF010086455.1:4272-17929 GCA_903798235.1 Fraxinus ornus
TATATTTTGCTTATTCTATTTTATTTCTTTAACTAAAATAAAAGCATTTTAGCCTTTATATCAATTTTTTACTCTTTTAATACCAATTGAATGAAAACCATCCAAAATGATCAATTGGGCCTTCAAGTGAAAAGTTAAGAATTTGTGTTAAGATTTAAGGGAAAAATACATAAATACAATGCTTTAAGCATATATTTTGTTTCTAACAAAATTACAAAAATATTTCAAATATCAGGTAATATATTTTTTAAGAATTACAAAAGAAATTTAGAAAAATTAGTTAAGTTATATATTTCCTTCAACAATATCATATTCTAATATATATCATTTAAATATTGTTTCTCTCACCTTCTTCTTTGTCTCTATTACACTTTACACACACACACACACACACACACACACTCTCTCTCTCTCTCCAGCAATCCTTCACAGCTCCATTCACATCATTTCAAATTTGGGGACGTGGCAGTGAGATCCGGCCCAACACAAAAAAAAAAAATGACCCGGCCCAGAATCGCCTTATTCTTCTTCGCACCGTCTCTCACTCTCACTACCTAATCTCTCTAACCTAAGATCCCCAAATCAGTGAGAACCTCCCAAATCTCACCTTCCCGTCGATTCCGTCCGCCGGTGCATTATCCATCATCCGGTAAGTAAGGCTGTTGCAAGGATTCTCCTCCTAAAACTTGCAAGGATTTTCCTCATCCACCATTTTCACGCTAGTAAGACTGTTGCAAGGATTTTCCTTCCATTTTCACGCTTGTAAGTTTCCCTTCTTTTTTGTTCTTCGTATTGGACCTTTTCACACGATGGGCTCAACACATGGATTTTTGCGAAGAAATTTTTCTATGCTCGAATCTAACAGAGCTATCACTTACAAAAGAGGAAAATCATTTCATTTCGCTTTATGTATATAGATGCCTATTTAAACGTGTATGTTATGTGGGTACATTACGGTTGATTCTGAACCAACACAAATTTAGTTATTTCAAATTGCACAGGCATGTGAAATTAGAGGGGAAAACGGATTTTACAAATTAAGCATTTTATGTTAGTTAGTATCAATGAATATTTCTTATTTTGATGCAGGAAAAGAAGCAATGGAAGAATTGGATGATGAAGTATGTTTAGAATCTAATGATGAGAATTTGNATACCATTTAATAATTATTTCTCTTTGATCGTTTGATTTCTTGCAAATGTACTGTATCGTGAACAAGTAATAAAGTGATGAATAAAATATCGTCCCAACAAATACTGAATAATTAATCTAGTATCAATTAATATTGACTTTAATCGAATATCAAATTTTTGTTGAAGAATTTATGTTAAATTATCTAATTAAACTAACTATTCTATTGAGCAATTTATAAAGTTTTTGTAAATTTCAATGTAATATTTATTACTAAGACCTTGAATCCCTCTTATTAATGTGCTTCAATACAAACCAATAATATGATAATATGTGCACATTCTTGTTGATCAATGTTCCTAAATTAATTAAAAGCATCTCTTAATGTAAATTAATTGTATCATCTCATGTGACATTTTATATCTTTAGGAAATATGGGAACATGAAAATATTGTTGACTTATGGTTGATCTTATATTTTGATTATAACAAGCAAAGTAGTTTTATCTCTAACATTTGTATTCGAGTTTTCATTGTTACATGTTGATCAAACTGGAGACAAACCAATTGCTATCAAAAAACTTGTAGTTGACGATCAAGAAAAATTCAAGATGAATTCGAGCATATACAATTGAAGACAAATCGAGCACTCGCGTCAATTGAAAATCGTGCAACAAATCAAGCACTTGTGCCAAATCAATCGAAAATATTAGAATTAGATGTTTGAGCCCGTTTGTAAAGGTAAAATACTTTAATCTTTAACAACGACTCATTAGAAGCTCAAGTAACGAAATTTTATGCAAGAGAAAAATTTATTTCATAAAAATTTTGCACAATTTTTTTTTTCAAATGTAAAATTTCAATTTAATTTTCAAACCTACTAGCATCACTTATCTTGAAAAATCAAGAAAAAACTTCATTTATGAGCCTACATTGTTTCAAACAAACAAATGAGAGGAACCGAAAAAATTCGACCTATCCAGACGTTCAGTTCATCCACAACGGTCGATTTTTTCGACCGCTCTAACTTCTGACAAGCAACATCTAAATCAACGTCTGAAACAATGTCGAACGTCTGGATAATCGTCTGGTTCAACAGAGTTTTTAGTGTTTTTCATTGCTATAAATACCAAATCACTTATCATTCATTACAACATTAAAAAACATTTAAGTGAGATATTTTTTAGCAAAATTATATTGATTTTTCATCTCATTTATTATTATCAAATCATTTTAGCTTTGAAAAACTTTTGATCAGATTAACTTCTGAAAATCATTCTGCATATCAAAGTTTTTCATACCTAACAAGGAGACAAACCAATTGCTATCAAAAAACTTGTAGTTGACAATCAAGAAAAATTCAAGATGAATTCGAGCATATACAATTGAAGACAAATCGACCACTCGCGTCAATTGAAAATCGTGCAACAAATCAAGCACTTGTGCCAAATCAATCGAAAATATTAGAACTAGATGTTTGAGCCCGTTTGTAAAGGTAAAATACTTTAATCTTTAGCAATGACTCATTAGAAGCTCAAGTAACGAAATTTTATGCAAGAGAAAAATCTACTTTATAAAAATTTTGCACAAATTTATTTTTCAAATGTAAGAATTTCAATTTAATTTTCAAACCTACTAGCATCACTTATCTTGAAAAATCAAGTAAAAACTTCATTTATGAGCCTACATTGTTTCAAACAAACAATGAGAGAAACCGAAAAAATTCGACCTATCCAGACGTTCAGTTCATCCACAACGGTCGATTTTTTCGACCGCTCTAACTTCTGACGAGCAACATCTAAATCAACGTCCGAAATAATGTCGAACGTCCGGATGATCGTCTGGTTCAACAGAGTTTTTAGCGTTTTTCATTGCTATAAATACCAAATCACTTATCATTCATTACAACATTAAAAAGCATTTAAGTGAGATATTTTTTAGCAAAATTATATTGATTTTTCATCTCATTTATTATTATCAAATCATTTTAGCTTTGAAAAACTTTTGATCAGATTAACTTTTGAAAATCATTCTACACATCAAAGTTTTTCATACCTAACAGTTGAGCTTCATTCATTGCTATCTATTAAAGTGTTAGCATGTTTCACTCTTGGTACTTAATTGTGATCATATCATTTATTAAGAGAAGTTTCATTAGTAAAACCAATCGTCTTTAAAAATTATGGGTCGTGTTGAGGTTCCGTAAAGCTCAACGTTGTATAAGGATCACTGCTCCTTGTTTGTAAGTTATCGAAATTATTGTAAAGAGTTGAATAGCACCACAAGTCAATCAACATAGTGAAATTGGCATTACTCGTATCGGAGAGTTTGGTAACGAAGGACGTAGATTGTTTCGTTGAATCGAACCTCCATAATTATATCGGTTACATCATTTATCTCTCTTTACTTATTTTTTTCATATTTGTGCTTATTATTTGAATTAATATATCTAGTTATTACATGCTTAGTTTCAGATTAATTTTTCAAAAAAGTTTTAAAAATCAATTCACCTCTCTCATAGTTAGTTATTCTTGGGCTATCAAATGCGTATTTATAGAAATCATGCAAAGCACAACGATATATCTATATTCCTTATCAGACTTTAAAATAGTTGTTATAAAGTGTTATCTATCCTATTGTTTATCTCGAAATCAATAAAATTCACAATCAATCTAATTAGTGATCAAATAATTAAAAAGTCATTAAATTCTATAACAATCATCCAACAATAAATATTTATTGTGTGTCAAATTATTGAATTTATAAAAACTTTATGATAAGGGTTCATCAATATCTTACTAATTGGAAAATTATCATCACATAAAATTACAAGAAAATATGTTTAATTGGAAGAACATAACTCGGATTGTTAATAAATTTAGAAGATGAAGGTGGATCTTGAAATCTTGAATTTCTTCAATAGTTTCTTGATGAATCTCTGATTGCACCCTCTCTTCTTTGCCCAAAAATAAGGGTTGATTCTTTCTTATAATTTCACATCCAATCATCAAGTTTCTCCTACTAAAAAAATATAAACAAGATTAGGATATATATATAAAAAAAAAAAAAGTGTCAATATTTTAAAGTCCAAATAAGTGTATAAAATATACTTATCAAACATTCCAAAACTTAAACATTTTTTTGTCCTCAAATGAAACTATTACATAACTTAACAAACATAAATGCAACAAAATCTTAGTTAGATAACCTACCGTTT
This sequence comes from Fraxinus ornus, assembly GCA_903798235.1. NCBI lineage: Eukaryota > Viridiplantae > Streptophyta > Magnoliopsida > Lamiales > Oleaceae > Fraxinus > Fraxinus ornus. The sequence goes on from CAIGRF010086455.1 coordinate 8,620, forward strand.
ATCTCAAAATTGGAATCATTATATTAAATTTATAAACAGTTTCAAGGTCACAATACTAAAACTAATATTCATTTCTCCAATGCAAAACTGATGCGCGTGTGTTTGCGAAAAATTAAGTAAAAGATTATAACATGACAAGTTGTTTCACTTTTCGACCTTTAATGGTTAAATTTGTTTTTTCATCACTCGTGAAACTCACACACCCTAAACTTATTCTTTTCTACTCTTCTTCTAAGGTGTGATATAGGGTTGAATTTTTATACTAACTGTCCGCCTTATCTAGTTTGGATTTCACTAATTGCAAGTCAATATATAACAAATAAAGATTCTCCAAATTTTTTATTGTTTCAACCTCCAAGACTCAACTGGCTAATAATTTCTTGTCAAAGATCTAATTCTCTCAAATAAAAATGTTTGTGACTTAACCGAAGCATGTAGTGTATATATATATATATATATTATCTTACGTGCGAACTTCTCTCCATCAAGTTTCCTAAATGACCCTTGTAGAGAGCTTTGGATCGATGACTCCTAAGCCAGATAAATATAGGACACCGGGTTTTAGATACATTTGCAGGCTTAATTATTCGAGTCGTAAAGATTACAAATAGACATTTCACAATGAGAACTCTTTTTTTTTTCCATGATTAGTGCAATGCCCCTAATCAAACACTCATTCTCAAAAATCGACCACTGAATTATGATTTTCACCTAATTTTCATCTTGTAAACCTTAGACAATCTGTTCAAGAAGATATCTTTCGATTAAAAACAATCGCAAGTCTACAGTTCGATAACAACTAATATAGTGAATTTGAGTTCATATATCATCTCATAAAGATTGATTTAATTCAATTTTAATTATCGCAACCTTAACCGTAACAATAATAATGTAATGTGTTAGTATGTGACAAAATTATAACTAAAATAATCAATTTATACAATTATGAGTAAATTAACTAAGTTAAATGCAAATTATGTTGAATGCAAGTTGATGTGTTCTGATGGATGACAAGCACACTAGGATCTCAAATTCTCGTGTTATAATCATTTTTAACCCTAGTCCAACACATTGACAATACGATTGAATTTTGACAAATCAATATTCTTATTTTATTTTTACAATCTTTCTCGAGTAATATTAAACATACTCTCATATATCACCCGACTATATTTTTATAATGGATGCAAACATACAAGAGTGCATAAATTTTTATGAACACTTAAAAATTCACATAGAGCATAGTCATATATTTTTATCCTCTGTCAGGACCCTATAATGATTTACACTATGTAGAGCCTATTTTCCTTCTTTCAAATGCATAAAATAAGTCACCAAATCCATACAACTACCGTGCACAATATTTGTAGAGAAAAGATAATTATGTAAAAAACGTATTTTCAATTTCAAATATGTAAAACTAAAGATTAAAAAATTATATTACAAGGTTCATCATTCTCATATCACAAAGAAATCTAGCCTAACATGATATTGAGAAGAAAACAAGAATCATATAGAGTAGACATTACTCAAATTATAAGTTTTGATTGCATCTTGACGTAGTGGAATCTCTCTTGATATTTCTTGTCGTCTTCTATGCTTTCTATTGCATTGTAATGTGTGGTCATGTATTTTTTGGAATGCCCAAGGTCTTAAAATACGTTCCCAATATTGTTTCCATAAGAGTTGGAATCATATAAAGAAATCGAAAATTCTCCTCTATAAATATACTATGCCTACAATATAGTGCATTTGCATGCTATAGCATAGTTCAACCAATTTCAGCTCTGGGATTCCCTGTACCCTACCATAAGACCGCATGGTTAAACATGCTATATGACCGCATAGCATGAAGACATTCTCATTCTTTGTGTTTTAGTCCTCGAACTTCGTTTTCCCGTTTCTTGATCTCTTTTCTCGCTTCTTCTTCTTCCAATACTCCATTCCTTCGCTCAATTGGTCTTCGACTCTTTCACATCTTCATTTCTTCTCCCGGATCATCTTTCAAATAATTGCATTTTGATCCTTGAACTTTTGTTTTCTCTCATTTTAGTCTTTTTCATATGTTTCTTCTAAATCCCACCATATTCATCAATATTATCCTACAGAACATAATTCATACAGAATTAAGTCATATTCCATTATATTTACCAACAATTATACATGTTTTGTGGCCTATATTTTCATGTAAAACACTCATCACAATCTACACAAGAATTTATATACACGAAATCCCCATTCATATCATTATCTTCCTACAACTGTTCAATCACACCCCAAATTATTCTAAATTTGGTCTAAAGATGTATAATATATTAATTTTCGGGTTTAGTATTTAAGTTCTACTATTTCAACCTTCAAACATATGAATCAATTCATTACATGATAATGTTAAACTTAATTCATGTCCACAAATAATGTTAAGTTTTACATAGATAAGAGTCAATTAATTTAAGTATGTAACATATCCAGACTACATAAATCAACACAAAATTCCAAATATATTCATTATTGCCGACAACACTATCTAACATACACAAGCCTACAATAAACAAGAAAAAGCTTTGTGAATTTTTTATTCTTTTTTTCAATTTTTTGTATTTTCTTATATATAATAAAAGTAATAAACACAATCACACATAAAAACTAAAAACTCAATGTTTTTTCACTCCCAAACTTAAAGTAGACATTGTCATTAATGTCTTAAACTCTAATATAGTACATCAATGGGCGGGGAAGAAAGGAAGAAGATATTCCCCAGATTTTTCTATTTGACATTTGAGGTAGATTGTTGTATCAATCCATTCCATTCTTCAACTTGCTGAGCTGCCTCCTGCTTGAAATCTTTGCACCTTCGAAAGATGAAAGAAACAAATATAAGAGCAAAAAAACTGGATAGTTATAAGGTGGAGTATATGGTAAGTGGTAACCAATTTTTTTATGTCCCAGAGCTTTGAAAAATGTGCCACATGTGTTTTCTACTTTTTTTACTCAAATATATTTTGTTCTTTTACTAGACTTATTATAGACATGATGATCATTTTATTGAAACAAAAACATGCCTAAAACTAATGCACCCTAATAAACTATGTGCAATGTAAAGCATAATAAATAAAAGTGTACGTACTTAGGTTGCCTCCCAATAAGCGCTTAATTTAAAGTCTTTAGCTAGACTTTGTAGAGGATATTATTATGGTGGTTCAAATGGGAATTTTTTGCCCCTTGCATCCTTTTTTCGCTTTTCACACCTTAAACTCTCTGTTCTCATCTCAACTAAGAATTCCACCAACTTTAGATTTTCTCTTCGGGAGCTTTGTAGATCATCTTCATCGATATACTTGCACTCATCAAGGTCTGAAGGTTACTTGGGTGGATTGTGTAATTTAAAAACTTTTTGTTCATCCTCCACCCTTTACGTCAACTCACCATTCTCCATATCAATCAAGGTTCGACCAGTTGCTAGGAAGGGTCGACCTAAGATTATGGAAATACTTTGATTTTCTTCTATGTCAAGTATAAAGAAATCCGCTGGGAATATTAAATTTTCAAACTTAATGAGTACATCCTCAACTTTACCTCTTGGATATTTGATGCTTCTATCGGTCAGCTTAGTGACACCATTGTTTCCTTCACTTTTCCAAGTCTTAATTTTATGTAGATAGATAAAGACATTAAATTAATACTTGCACATGCATCACATAAAGAAATAAAATAAAATTATTTGCCTAGTGAAATAGCTAAAGTGAAATTCCCTAGATCTTTGAGTTTGGGAGGCATTTTAATTTGCAGCTAGAACTGTTCTTTTTTGTTAATGCCACTTTTTCAAATTCTGATAGCTTTCTTTTCTTTGATATCATGTCTTTTAAGAACTTTGCATAAGTTTTGATTTGTCTAATTGCATCGATGAATGGTAAGTTGTTGTGGAGCTTTCTCAACATGTCCAAAACTTCTCAAGTTGCTCATCGAGCTTCCTTTTCTGCAATCTTTGAGAAAGAGGGACATGAGGTGCATAAATCTTGATAGGAACGGTTGCATTAATATGTGGATCTTTTGACTTCTGATCTGGAACTATTTTACCTGTCTATTCAAATTTATCCATTTGCTCATCATCCATGGAAGGTACCTTTTTCATTTGCTACCACCTATCTCTTAACTATAATTTCTGAAAGGTGAACCCCACTTCGCGTAGTAATTGCCCCAATTTAATCATTCTCCATAACACTCATTGCCATTACCTATTGTTTGGGACTTGTCTCAGTATCACTTGGTAGAGTTCCAAGATGTCTTTCTGAAAGTGCCTTTGCAATTTATCCCATTTGATTTTTCAAATTCTGTATAACCGCTCCTTGAATCTGATAATTTTTCTCAGTATGTTCCATGAATTTAGTTGATGCTTCAGCTATTTTACTTAATGCTTCAGTTGATGATATTGCCAATTTACTCAATGCTTCTTCCTATGGAAGTTTCTTTTCTGGCTGTTGAAAACTTGGTGGTACATTCTGATATGGTGCTCATTGAAAAGACTAATTATTGCTCCACAAGAAGTTGGGATGATTTCTCTAACCAGGATTGTATATGTTGGAATGTGGATTATTCTGTTGCTTTAGGTAATCAGTATATAACTTACATCTTCGGCTGATTTAACAAACGAACTTCCCACACAATCCATACTTTCGTGATTTCCACCGCAATGGTTGCATCTCAGCCTAGCTGCTTGAACTGCATTCACTATTTGATTGGTTTCCCAACTATCTACATTTTTAATTAATGATGCTAGCTGTGCTGAAATAGTTGCCAATGTGTCGACCTCGTGTGTCCTTCTAGCTCGTTTCCCATTTGATCTCTCAGTCGGTTATGATGTAATGGTCCTCCATTATCTAGTAAATATGATCTGCAATTCTTCTTGTAATTCACCCATCACGGGCGGAATCAACGTTAGCCCTACTTGTGGGATTTAACCCAATGTAGAAATACTAAATTTGGAGCCATTTTCGTAAACTATGTTGTGGACATTGATAGAACAAACCTTTGTGTATCTCCCATGCCTCGTAATAACACTTTGAATCAAGCTATGAAAATGTAGTGATCTCATTTCTCAACTTGGCAATGGGAAATATTTGTTCATTATCGACGACTACAACTGGATGTGGTGCATTTACATTTAACTCAATGATAACTTGATTTTGTATATTTTCCGTCATTGGTTTTGCTTGCTATTTTTGTTGTGCTTCTTTTCTCCTTAACTTGAATGTTCGTTTAATTTTCAAATCAAATTGAGCAAGATCACTGTGACTCAAACTTTGCATGCAAGATTATGAAGATAACAAGATAAAATACTGTAATATTTTTCTTATATGAAATTTAAAACTAATAAAGTAATAAGAATTTAGATTAAAGCTAAAACAAATTAAATACTATAGTCCAGGAACGACGCTAAAAACTTGATCATTTGATTTCTTGCAAGTATACAGCATCGCGAACAAGTAATGAAGTGATGAATAAAGTATCGTTCCCATGAGGACTACGAACTTAATCTAATGTCAGTTAATGTTGACATTAATCGAATAACAAATTTTGATCGAAGAATTTATGATAAATTAACTAATTAAACTAACTATTTTATTGAGCAATTTACAAAAGTTTTTTAAATTTCAATGTGATATTACTAAGATCTTAAATCCCCTTATTAATCCATTTCAATACAATAACATGATAATATGTGCACATTCTTGTTGATCAATATTCACAAGTTAATTAAAAACATATTTTGATGTCAATTAAATCTATCGTCTCATGTAACCTTCCTACATCTCTGTGAAAGATGCGAACATGAAAACATACATCTATAGAAAGCATGCAAAGTATAGCGGTATTATCTTTACCCCCTATCAGACTTTACAACAATTGTTATATAGTGTTATCTATTATATTGTTTCTATCGAAATCAATAAAATTCACAATCAATCCAATTATTGACCAAGTAATTGAAAAATCATTAAATCCTATAATAATCACTCATGAATAAACACATATTGGGCATTAAATTATTGAATTTATAATAAGAACTTCGTAATAAGGGTTCATCAATATGCTAATAATTGGAAAATTAGACTAACATTACAATATTACAAGAGAATATATTTAATTGGAAGAACATAACCCGGATTATTAATAAATTTAGAAGATGAAGATGAATCTTGAAATCTTGAATCTCTTCAAGGGTTTCTTGGTGAATCTCCAATTGCACGTTCTCTTCTTTTTCCAAAAATCAAGGTTGAATATTTAATTTGATGAATACTTGAAATTACCTTTAATTTTCTCACAATATCAGTGAATTTGATTCTCTATAATTGATGTATTTGATAAATAATGGTGCATGAGATGTATATGAGAGGTTCGTGAAAGGTGTATGATAGGTTTCCCTAATGTATTATGCTGTTAGGAATTTATAGGAGTTGAAAATTGGTTGAAATGACGTCCAAATTTGTTTTGAAAAGAGTTTTAATCAAATAAGGAAAGTTGTGTTCCCATACACATATTTCTATCTCTGCATAATCATCTGTATTTTGTAATAACTTTCTCTTCCGATATTTGATTGAGGCGGTTCAAAGTGTGTTGGAAAGCTAACTCAAATGACTACAAATTTGCTAGAAATAGATTTTTCTTTTTTTTTTTCTTTTTGCAATTCGAACGTTTATTATGTCAAAAATGGGTCTCAATCTTCGGTAAAAAATTTGAAATATAACTTTTGCATTTGAAAAATTCATTTGCAAAAATACTTTGATCATATTTCATTCATTTTTAACTTCTATTTGCATCCAATTGACTCCTAGCAATCTTCAATTATCGTTTTATGATCCGAATCAACTATTGATTATTTGCAATTTGGTTATCGGACTTTAAACTTCACCATTTTTCGCTCATTTCTTTTAATATCATGTCCAATCAGTGAGTTTCACCTAATAAATGAAATATAAATAAGATTAGGCTATAATTTATAAAAACAAATGATGAAATGTCTATATTTTAAAGCTTGAATAAGTGTACTCTTACCTCCCACTTTTTCTCTCTTACACCTCACACTCTCTCCATCGTTTTCAAAATTAGGTTGTCACATTTTTTGAAATCCGATGAAATTTTGGGGCCCCAGTATAATTAAACATGTCACATTCACAATAACACTTAATTTGTGGTCGAGTTCATATGTGAATCACAAAATATACAAGATTATAATAACAAAGACACGATTGTATGTCAAAATAACATATAATTTATGATTATAACTAAGTACGAGTCACAAATCACACAACGTCACAGCACAAAGAATGAAATGTAGATCACAATTGTAAATTTAGTCACAGATCACACATTTTTATAGGTCACTACTTATTTATCAATCACAAAACATCAAATTAATTGATCACACTTTATTTATCGATCTTAATTATCAAATTAATTGATCACAAATAATCAAATTAATTGGTTACAGGTATTCTCAAATTAATTGTTTACAACTTATTTATCGCCCACAAATTATCATATTAATTTTTTTGTATCAAATTAATGCTTCTTTTTTTTCTTTTTATCCAAGAAACATATAGATGAAGAAAAAGAAATGTTCTTTAGACACCTCAGCCAAAAGTAAGTACAATTTGGAATTCTGAATCTACTAGGAGATGTAATTTCATATTTGTATAAGTAGGAAAATTACAAGTGAAAAAATAAAAATCTATCATTAACTCATTTTGATATCTACAGAACAGTTCCTTGCACAAGAGAGTTGAACTGCAAATTTTGTCAGTAAATTAAGGGATCTTCATTGTTGAAACGAGTTGTTCAAATCAAGTACAAAATACATCATTGAGAAATCTATCAAATTCTAGCAACTATGGCTGAGAAGAACCTGTTCTGGATTCCTCTTAATGCCTTCTGCTACGTAGTTCTCATCCTCTGTCTGCTAAAATACTGGTTCTTCATTTTATCTACACTTCAAACTTTTCGTCTCTCTCCCAGTGCTCGTGATATGAAGTTTCTTCATTAACATATTTAAAGGATACCGCTGCTCGCGACAACAGGGGCTACCATCACCTCCACCTCCAAACAATTAGCACTATTAAAATCAGTAGTCACTCACTCACGTGGTTGTTTCTCTCTTTCTATCATTTTCAGTTACGCTGCGAATTTTTTAGCCATACATGATTAAGTGTCATGCTTTCTCATCTAAAGATTGTATATAGACTCGCATTCTAATTTTTTTAAAAAGAATAATTAGTCACGTCTAAGATAGGTGGTCTAAACGGTTTCATTACTAGGTTTTACATAGATCTCACATTTTAAAGTGAACCCACTCTGATACCAATTGCAAATACTAAAACTTAGTTAATTTAACAATTTGTCTCAATTATTCGTTCTAGGCAGATTTCGCTAGTCAGTTAGAGCTTCCTACAAGTAGTTTCACACTTAATTATGACTGATGCGAGTTAACAAATTAGTGTTCTATGAGATTTAATCAAATGCGGAAATAAACAGGATTGAACACCAGATATAATGTGATAAGCTCCTAAGGAAAATATCCATTGGCCCCCATTCTAGGAGTAAAATAATTCATTGTCAAACTATAAAAAAATACAATAGTTTCAATTTTGTAATTTTGCAAAATTATCAAAAACGATCAAAAGAAAATAAAGAACAACTCCCCCGTTTTCTTATTCTTTTGACTTGTTGAAGAAGTGGAATCAAACCCTCAAGTATTGACTTTATCGCTACTTCACTATTGTATTCGACCGCAACCACTACATGAATTAAAATTTACCAATCTTAACTCACACCAAGTAGCCTGATCTTTGAGTAGAGTTATATCATTCACGCTCTAGTGAGTTCTCTTCAATTACGGTTGAAGAACATGATTTTTGCTTCAAGATACTTCAATGGAATATTACACCAGCAGAACTCACTCGAGACTGCCAGAACTTGTTGTTGCAGGTGTTGACCTATGGTTGATTTCATCCTTAATGTTTTGATCATAACAAACAAAATTAATATTATTTCTCACAATTGATTTTGAGTGATGATAGTTCAATATTAAAATGAATCAAGTATTGTTAAAATTAACACATCATAAATCGGACTTTAAATGAAGATCAAAGTTAAAGTTAAACATTCAAGTCAAATCATTAAAGACGAGCTTAAAAGATCAAAATAAAGACTATCAAATCAGGCTCATGAAAAAGGTCAAGATTGAAGTCAAACATTAAAACCAAACGTCAAGAAAGATGAAGATCAAGACTTTAAGAGCCGACAGGAAAGAAAC
>CAIGRF010086488.1:8691-27738 GCA_903798235.1 Fraxinus ornus
TTTTTTTTTTACTTTTTAGCAATGGAAACAAATTTTATAACCAAGTGTGGAAAAAATTATCACTTTAATGGATAATTTTGATGCAAACGAAGGCCAAACGAACACAAAATTCAAAAATTTTTCGGGTGGAAAATTATACCAATCAAACACACATAATTAACAATTCCCTGCAAAATAATTTCTAGGCAATTACTTTCCCTGGAATTCATTTTCTTTCCACCCATTTTCCACCCTTCCTATCAAACGGACCCTAAAAGATTTTGGACTTGACTATATATTTTTAATAATTCTGGGACCTCTACTGCATATTTTCCAAAACATTAGTACACCCAGGTGATGAAAAGTCAGCCACTTGCTTCCCGTTGGTGGCCAATGTGAACTTAGGAGCATTGCAATTTCCTCTTGTTTTCGATTAAGTTCTCATCTTTTTTCTTTAGAAAGAGATACACTTGCATAACATATCCAAGACGAGTTTTCTTGATGTATGATCTTCTTGCTAAAAGAAAATTGCATTTTTGACACGTGGACAATGAAAATTATTTTATATAGAGTACAATATGAGCGTTGTATGTTAATAGTGTATATGAAGTGATTTCTACGGAGTTTTGATGTATCAATAGAGATTTTGAAGGAAGACGATCCCTCCTTTCGTGGAGTCTGGAGAGGGGCATGGCGAGGGTCTTCTAAAACCTTCTATGCTACTTAATGGAGTCACCTAAGAATGTATTTAAGTCCTGTAATATTGCTTAGTCTTAACAATAAGATCTTAATTATTCTTTTTCTTTACAATTTAAATTTGAATATAAGTAAATAGATTACCCTATTAGTTGTTTTCAGTTCAAGTTTGCTCTCTCTTCTAGAAAATTTTAAGTGTCTAAGCTTTATCAATAAAATAAATTTGATTAATTGAATTTCCGGAAAAATTGAGTTTCATAACAAGAATAAGGCTACCAAGACTATTCAATCTTTATTTTTGCGCTTTTAATATGAAATTAGGAAAATTTGGACAAATTTCATCCAATTACTTTAAAAAAAAAAAAAATTAGGAAAAAATGCCAAATCATCATTGCAATAGCACGTGCAATGTTTTGTGAATTAAAATGTAATTATATATAGAGGGAGAAAAATGTCCATTGCTTATCAAGTGGTAAATTATACAATAAAATATCAATAATAATTTGTTGTTACGAATATATCGGTACTAATATCGCAGTATAGCTACCAAAATTTCATCCTTTGGGTGTATTAATTTTTGGAAGAATTTGCTGCAGAGCTCCAAAATTTTTGAAAAAACTCACTCTAACGATTTTCATCCAAAAACAATTTTCAATTGACCAAAAGTTAAGGGTCTGTTTGGGTCGGATTAAATCTGATTTTAATTTAAGTCAAAGTCAAACAATGAATATCAACCACTTTTTTCACGAGTCCCACATGTTTTCAACCTCAAATTTCAAAAACTTCTATCACAATCCACTTAAAATCCGATTTTAATCTATACCAAACACTCTTTAAATGTCTAACCTTATTTTAACATTTATTGTGTCTTACCATAATTTAATACGCGGTAAGTTATTTTTCAAATTTAATTAATTATAATATATATAAACAAAAAATTCAGGCAGGCAAATCCAACATGAGCGAACACCGACAGTGGCATGTGCTGAATCCACTGATTTTATTTTTTCCTTTTTTCCCTTCCTCTCTCCCCACTCGTGCTCAATATTCATCCTGGATTCACTACTACCTAACTACCATTGAAATCGCGACAAAACTTGTCCCCCATCCCAATCCACATCCTTACGCCACCCTCACCAAACCCACGTTACCCACACGGGCCACACCAAATCAAGTGCATTCGTAGCGGCTAACGACATCATTGATGCGCTCTGCTAATACCCTTCCAAGCTTGGACCACCAGGTCCACCAACTAGGAGATTTCTCACCGGGTTTTGGTAAAAAAATGAGTGTAGAAATCTCCTTTGGCTTCTTTCATAAATCTGGTTATTTCTTATATGATGTTCTTCATGTGCAAAATCAGAATTAAAAGTGCTAAAGGTGTAAAACCAGAATTCTCTCCATCAGGCTTGGTTATCTCTTGTCTGACATAGATGATTCGAGTTGATAAACCAGATCTTCAACCGATCTGATTTCGTCAAGAAACAAGATTTTCGAACATTTAGTTTTGCGAGAAAACTTATTACTAAATTGTAAATCTTATAATTTCAAATCTCAATTGGATTGAAAATAAACAAACTGGATATTTAGGATTTTAGAAAAATATTTGGATTTAGTTTTGTATCTATTTTAGTTTCTGCAATTTTTGGCAGGCTTTCAAGGAGATGGTTGTAGGGGGAGGGGTGGTGGTGGTGGTGGTAGCTCCACCACACGTTTGTGATGGGGTGGGCCATTTAGATGGTAGAGGTGACAATGGCTGATGTCTAGGTGTTGTGGGGGAGCATTATTTGTGTTAGAGCACCAGTTTAAGTATCATAATACGATAGATTTAATTGAAAGCGGAATTATGTGATTCATTTAATTATATCTTTCATTTAACGCCAATTAAGTGTCATCTAGACCGTTTTATAACACAAGTAGTGCTAAATAAATAACATTACTAAATGGTTTATGGTTAGGTGGAACCGGAAAGATAATTCTTTTTTCTTTTATTATTATATTTTTTTTACAATTCTTAACACATTTGTAGTTAATTAAAGATTGTTTTGATAAAAGATATATAGATAAATACGAATATAATTGACTTTTCTATTTATTAGAAGAAATAAACCAAAGTCATCATAAATGAGGAATACAAAATCTTGATTTAACTAAAGAATAAATGAATGATATATTTTGCAATATTTTAAACTTCATTTCATTAAGAGTAATATAGATATTTTATCAATATTTTAATTGATGTCGACTCATTTGGTAACTATCTGATAGTAAAAGTTGCCTTCTTTAAGTCTAGCCGTATCCAACTTGGAGGCTCTTCAATTACTAACCTGGTAGTTGCCTTCTTTTAAGTCTAGCACTATCCAACTTGGAGGCTCTTCAATTACTAATTCAGAAACTTCAATGTCACACCTGCCTGTCCTTGTGCAGACATACAAGTGGTGTGCATCACATGCTGTTTGGCCTTCTTTTTCCAGCTTTCTTTAATGATCAACTTACAGCTTGACTTGAAGAGTCAAGTCATGCACAACCTGACTGCCCTGCACTTTCAAGTCATGAACTAGGAAAATGATACTCATACAGGGGGGTTTGACAACCCCCTGACCGAATACTCACAAAATAGGGGGCCCACGCGAAACCACGCGAAAAAAAATAATCAAAAAAAAAGGGGGGCCCCCCCCTATTGTGAGGGGTCGGTCAGGGGGGTTGTCAACCCCCCCCTGTATGTGTAGCTCAGTCCAACTAGCTATCCTACCCGTAAATATTACGGCTTGACCCTTTCAATGATCAAATTGAAGCTTATCACCCGTTTGGTTTGGTGGGATTAAAATAAAAAATTTAGTAAATTTTTATAAAATTTGAAGAAATATGTAATTAAAAAGTTGTGAATTCCATAAAATATATGGTTAAAATCAATTGTTGACTTTGACTTAAATTATAACATGAAGTTTAATTTTATTAAGCAGGGAATTAATGAAAATGTTTTATTTTCTTACTAAATCCTCTTTAGTGCTCATAATTTTATCAATATAAGTTTTGTATTAATGAATTTTTGAAAAAAGTATTGGTGTTAGAGCACCAATTTAAGTATCATAATACGATAGGTTTAATTGAAAGCGGAATTATGTGATTCATTTAATTATATCTCTCATTCAATGTCACAATTAAGTATCATTTAGACCGGTTTTATAACACAAGTGATGCTAAAAAACATTACTAAATGGTTTATGGTTAGGTGGAACCGGAAAGATAAATTTTTTTCTCTCTTATTATTTATTTTTTGTTACAATTCTTAACACATTTGTAGTTAATTAAATATAAAAAGACCAATGTACCTTGCATTAAATTGGTAATATTAAAGTAAACGGTTGACTTTTGATTAACCAGCAGGTTTTTGGACGTAAACCGTTAATGATTCTTCTTGTGCACATATATTAAAAATTTCAGGATGTAGGTAGGTGCTAAGGCTAAAAATTTTGGGATCTAATTGCACATTTTTTAAGGTTTGATACCTGTACTGTAAATTTTCCTAATTTTTACTAATTTACTGACAAAAACTTTAATAGAGGGTGACCCTCGTTAAATATTTACAGAACATTTTAATATGTATAGCAATTAAATAAAATGAAAAAGTTGAGAGTGAGAAAATCAATCAAGTTCATGTAATCAATAACTTATTTTTGGCGTAGGCATTTTCTTTTTTCTACATTTATATTCGCATAGCAATATTTATATAGTATTGAATTTGTAATTCTGAAACTAATTGATCAGTTTTACATTTATGTAACGAGATCTACTTTTTGTTTCTATAATTTGTAATTTGTATAGATAATTATAAACAAAAGTTCATTTTTCTCTATTTTTTCTCAATTTTGTCTGATATAATTTGTATCCATGAGATGAAAATTTCAATATATATGTTCTTCATGTAACAATGTATAAATTAAAACCCATATTTATTTTGTACAAGATTCATATAAATATTTTCAACAAGTTCCAACCACAGGTTTTTATTTAATAGTACAATGTGATTTAAGTAATAATTATTTGGTCAATGTCAGCTTAGCTGGATATTGCAATCAGAGTTAATCACCAACGATTGATAATGAAGAATGATATTTACTTTAAAAGACAAATCTTGACTTATGAAGTCTTTGGCACACCAAAAATCTTGTCTCAAATTATGAATCTATAAATTAAACTTCCTTGACACGATAATTTGTCCAAAAATCCTAATACGACCATGCTAAAATACTCCAGTTTCGCATTTTTCTTCTTCTTTATTTTTCTTGAACCTGCTGCTTCTGCTTCTTTTGTTGAAGCTAACGCTCTACTGAAATGGAAAGCCAATTTTATAAATCACGATAACTCAATACTAAAATCGTGGTATCTTGAAACCAAGAATTCCACCAGGTTTTCTAGCCATCCAGAAGGAAGTTCCAGCCCATGCAATTGGTTTGGAGTTTCGTGCATTGACGGAAGTGTCAATAGGCTGAACCTCACAAATGCAAGCATTCATGCCTCCTTCTATAAGTTTCCATTCTCATCTTTCCCAAATCTTGCTTATATAGATCTCTCTTTCAATCGTCTCTTTGGCACCATTCCACCTCAAATTAGTAAACTTTCCAAACTTGTCTATCTTGATTTATCAACCAATCAATTCACTGGTCAAATTCCAACTTCGTTGAGTGGATTAACAAGTCTAAGTACTCTGCATCTTTATGCTAATCACCTTTCTGGTTCAATTCCTCCCGAGTTGGGGAACTTAACATCACTTCAAGACCTAGAATTGGACACAAATAATCTCACAGGTCAAATTCCAGCTTCGTTGAGTCGATTATCTAGTCTAAGTACTCTGCATCTGTACGATAATCAACTTTCTGGTTCAATTCCTCCCGAGTTAGGGAAGTTAACATCACTCCAGGACCTAGAATTGGACACAAATCATCTCACAGGTCAAATTCCAGCTTCGTTGAGTCGATTATCTAGTCTAAGTACTCTGCAACTGTATGCTAATCACCTTTCTGGTTCAATTCCTCCCGAGTTGGGGAACTTAACATCACTTCAAGACCTAGCATTGCACAAAAATAATCTCACAGGTCAAATTCCAGCTTCGTTGAGTCGATTATCTAGTCTAAGTACTCTGCATCTGTATGATAATCAACTTTCTGGTTCAATTCCTCCCGAGTTAGGGAAGTTAACATCACTCCAGGACCTAGAATTGGACACAAATCATCTCACAGGTCAAATTCCAGCTTCGTTGAGTCGATTATCTAGTCTAAGTACTCTGCAACTGTATGCTAATCACCTTTCTGGTTCAATTCCTCCCGAGTTGGGGAACTTAACATCACTTCAAGACCTAGCATTGCACAAAAATAATCTCACAGGTCAAATTCCAGCTTCGTTGAGTCGATTATCTAGTCTAAGTACTCTGCATCTGTATGATAATCAACTTTCTGGTTCAATTCCTCCCGAGTTAGGGAAGTTAACATCACTCCAGGACCTAGAATTGGACACAAATCATCTCACAGGTCAAATTCCAGCTTCGTTGAGTCGATTATCTAGTCTAAGTACTCTGCAACTGTATGCTAATCACCTTTCTGGTTCAATTCCTCCCGAGTTGGGGAACTTAACATCACTTCAAGACCTAGCATTGCACAAAAATAATCTCACAGGTCAAATTCCAGCTTCGTTGAGTCGATTATCTAGTCTAAGTACTCTGCATCTGTATGATAATCAACTTTCTGGTTCAATTCCTCCCGAGTTAGGGAAGTTAACATCACTCCAGGACCTAGAATTGGACACAAATCATCTCACAGGTCAAATTCCAGCTTCGTTGAGTCGATTATCTAGTCTAAGTACTCTGCAACTGTATGCTAATCACCTTTCTGGTTCAATTCCTCCCGAGTTGGGGAACTTAACATCACTTCAAGACCTAGCATTGCACAAAAATAATCTCACAGGTCAAATTCCAGCTTCGTTGAGTCGATTATCTAGTCTAAGTACTCTGCATCTGTATGATAATCAACTTTCTGGTTCAATTCCTCCCGAGTTAGGGAAGTTAACATCACTTCAGGACCTAGAATTGGACACAAATCATCTCACAGGTCAAATTCCAGCTTCGTTGAGTCGATTATCTAGTCTAAGTACTCTGCAACTGTATGCTAATCACCTTTCTGGTTCAATTCCTCCCGAGTTGGGGAACTTAACATCACTTCAAGACCTAGCATTGCACAAAAATAATCTCACAGGTCAAATTCCAGCTTCGTTGAGTCGATTATCTAGTCTAAGTACTCTGCATCTGTATGATAATCAACTTTCTGGTTCAATTCCTCCCGAGTTAGGGAAGTTAACATCACTTCAGGACCTAGAATTGGACACAAATCATCTCACAGGTCAAATTCCAGCTTCGTTGAGTCGATTATCTAGTCTAAGTACTCTGCAACTGTATGCTAATCACCTTTCTGGTTCAATTCCTCCCGAGTTGGGGAATTTAACATCACTTCAGGACCTAGAATTGGACACAAATCATCTCACAGGTCAAATTCCAGCTTCGTTAAGTCGATTGTCTAGTCTAAGTACTCTGCAACTGTATGCTAATCACCTTTTTGGTTCAATTCCTTTCGAGTTGGGGAACTTAACATCACTTCAAGACCTAGAATTGTACAATAATAATTTCACAGGTCAAATTCCAGCTTCGTTGAGTCGATTATCTAGTCTAAGAACTCTGTATCTCGGGACTAATCAACTTTCTGGTCCAATTCCTCCTGAGCTGGGAAAGCTAAAATCACTTCAATTCCTAAGTTTGAATATGAATTATCTCACAGGTCAGATCCCTGCTTCGTTAGGAGATCTCAGCAATTTAAATTATTTGGGTCTAATGCAGAACCAACTTTCTGGTTCCATTCCAAGTGAACTAGGGAAATTGAAGAAACTGATCTCTATGGTAATGGCTTATAATCGTTTTTCTGGTGATTTGCCAGAGTTATGTGGTGGCAGAGTACTTGAAATATTTACTTTAAACTCCAATAGATTTTCAGGTCAAATCCCTTTGAGCTTGAGAAATTGCTACAGTTTTGTCAGAGTCCGGTTGGATGACAACCATATTTTCGGAAATATATCTGAAGAATTTGGTGTATATCCAAATTTGAAGTTCATGGACCTAAGTAGCAATAATTTATACGGCGAACTCTCTAGTGTCTGGGGTAGTAACAAACAACTGCAATCTCTGAACATTTCAAATAACAACCTTACAGGGAGCATTCCTCCGGAATTTGGAAGTTTAAGTCAACTGCAAAGACTTGATCTTTCTTCAAACCAGTTACATGGGAAGATCTCGAAGGAAATTGGGAAGTTAACTTTACTTATAAATCTATGTTTAGAGGATAATCAACTTTCTGCAGATATTCCTGAACAATTGGGATCACTGTCAAACTTAGAATACCTTGACCTTTCTAGAAACAGATTGACAGGTAAGCTACCAGAAAATTTCGCAAACTTCGAGAAGTTGCATTACTTGAATTTGAGCTTCAACTCTTTAAGCCAGAAAATCCCTATTCAGCTTGGTAAGTTAATCCATTTGTCCGAGTTGGATATGAGTAATAATCTACTTAGTGGAGAAATACCATCTGAATTACAATTTTTGGAAAGCCTGGAAATGTTAAACCTCTCCCACAATCACCTCTTTGGACTCATTCCTAGGAGTTTTGAAGAAATTCCTGTTTCGGTGGATATTGATTTATCTTATAATGAGTTGGAGGGTCCAATTCCTAGTGGCAAAGCCTTTCAAAATGTTTCCATAGAACAACTAAGAGGGAACAAGGGATTGTGTGGCAATATTTCAGGATTACAACCATGTAAAAGCTCTACTGGATATAAAAACAAGAAGTCAGGGAATGACCACAAATTCATTTTGATGATTGCAACCCCTCTCCTTTGTGTATCTTTACTTCTATTTGTGTTTATCGGAATCCTCATCCTGTATAAACGTAGAAAGATGAATCTAAAGAAAGAAGATGATGATTTGCTCAACATATTCAATGGAAAACTCACGTACAAAGACATTTTAGAGGCCACAAATGAATTTGATGCAGCTTTTTGTATTGGGGAGGGAGGATGTGGAAGGGTTTACAAGGCACAACTTTTATCAGAAAAGATAATAGGAGGGAAAAGACTTCATTCCTCATCTGAGATGGTTACAGTCGCAATCAAAAGACTTCATTCATCATTTGAAATGGCAAACTTTGAAGCTTTTCTGAGTGAAATAAGAGCATTGACAGAAATCAGGCACCGGAACATTGTGAAACTTTATGGTTTCTACTCAAATGATCAAAACTTACTTTTGGTCTATGAATACCTTGATAGAGGTAGTTTGGCCAAAACTCTAAGTGCAAATGAAGAAGCTAAGAAATTGGATTGGCCTAAAAGGGTTAATATCGTAAAGGGTGTGGCTCGTGCTTTGTCTTACATGCATCATAGTTGTTTGCCTCCAATTGTTCATCGAGACATATCCAGCAACAACATTTTACTTGATTCACAGTATGAGGCTCATGTTTCAGATTTTGGTACTGCTAAGTTCCTGAAATGCGATTCATCGAATCTCAGTTCTCTTGCAGGCACATATGGTTATATTGCTCCTGGTAATTTCTTTTCCTAAATTTCATTCACGAAACATATAAACATGCTTTTGATTGTATTCGTTCCCTATTTTTTGGACAGAACTTGCGTACACAATGAAGGTGACGGAAAAGTGCGATGTGTATAGCTTTGGAGTGTTAGCATTGGAAGTGATCAAAGGAAAACATCCTGGTGAATACATTCAATATGTAACAACTCTGTCGCAAGGAGATATACAGTTGGAAGATTTTTTGGATCCGCGCATTCTTCATCCCACTCAAGAAGAAAAGATGATTTTGATGTCTACTGTTAAACTTGCAATTGAATGCCTGCACTCCAATCCACAATATCGGCCAACCATGCAAATTGTTTTTGATATGCTGGATAAGTAAAGAAATGAAATGTTTTTATGTATTGTGTACATTTCACGCATTACTGCTAGTTTTCTTTTCCAACGTAAGTTCATATGTGAAATTGTAACTTTTATTCTTGAAATTAAGTATATCTATTACCGCACACCCTCCAACTACTTGGTAATATAATGTAAAAGAGTTACAAAGAAAGAATATAATAATTTATATTACCATTTCCTTAATATTATAAGCTATTACTAACAAGAAATAAATTAAAAATGTAACTAAGCGAATATTTTGAGGTCATAAAGCTTTTCATAACTTTTGTTCTAACGCGAAAAGCCTGATAGTAGATTGAGTCAATATAGAGGATTGAGGAATCGGGGTGAGACTAGATGCGGGATGGGTTCGTCGTCTTGATTTTTTTTATGTTTTTAAAATTATGTTGTTATTAAAAATTCATATCCCACCTTGACTCTTATTTTTTATATTTTTACGTTTATAAATTTAATTTGTATTTAAAAATACATTTTCGCACTGACTCTTATTTTTTATTTTATTTTATTTACACCACAATAAAGTAAATAAGATAGTTAGAAAATAAGAAATTAGTGAAATGGGAAAATTGGAACAGAAATAAAGATATTTTTGTCCATATCGCGTCCTTGCAAAATCCCTAGCGAAGCATGCCTCTTGACACTTATGTCATCCTTAACTACGTACCATTAGAAAAGGTTGCATGTCACGAACAAGTGCCGTGAAATTATGGCAAAATTAAAGAGACCTCCCCTTAGGTTTCCAACAAGTTTGGAGACATCCTCTACTTTCAAAAATTACAAAAACTTTCTTCTTTCGAGTTTTGGAGAATGGGTATCTCCCATGACACCCCATTCATTTTCAATAAATACACAAACCTCCCTAATTTCATATTTGAGTAACACGTACCTATCCACTAGAAAATTATTAGATTGTTGAATAAAACAAACCTCCCTCTTTTTGAGTATTATTTAAGCTAAAGTTTGAATTCATTAAATCATTAAAGGTAAACCAACTCTGAGAATTTGCATATGCAAGTGATTTTCTATTTCTCGTACGTATCTCCTATAACTATGCCAATGTGCCGTGCATATGCATGTATATGTAATGGGGCTTTGAAGTAATGGAAAATTGTTTGGACTAATCGGATTCTCAGTATTTTGTCTCACACTGTTCAAATGTTCATTGTTATAGATTCAAAACAATACTGTGAATTTCGTTCATTGTCACTCAGTTCCATTGTGTTAATTTGATCAGTTATTATTTAGAGTAGTGTAGTAAATTTAAATTGTAGCTGAATTCTTTTACCAAATCCATTACTAAGAAAAGAAAATTGAATTCACACACACACACACACACACACACACACACACACAGAGATTAGTATTCTTAATTGCGGATTTTTTTAAATTTTTTTTATAAATCAAGTTAGAAGTATTTGTATATTCGAATGGTACATTTGAGGTGGTCCCTTCGCTGTGCAAACATAGAATGTGTGTAGCAAATTACCTTAATTGACAAACATGTGGTTCATGGTCTTTAGTAAGTCATACCTAGGCCATGTGGATAAGAATGCAACATATTCCATTCGTTGATGATACTGTTTTAATTGACTAGAATCAAGCATCTAAATGTTTTTATTTTGTTGTACCACTTATGAATTGTGCTAAAGCCCTTAATCTTTGCTTACTATCGTACTTATGTCCATACATTATTTTGTTGCTGTCTTATTCTTAATCTTCCATTTATTAACGCATTTTGTCTCTAATAATGATTTATATCCAATAATTTGATATTTTTCTTTAGTTTTTGTATTTAATGTTTTTCGGCTTATTTAAAAATATGATAGGCAAATAAAGTATTATTTAGAGCAGTTTAGTAAATTTAAATTGTAGCTGGATTCATTTACCAAATCCATGAGTTAGAAAAAAAAAATTGAATTCACACACACACACACGCACGCACAGAGATTAGTATTATAAAATGCGGATTTTTTTTTTTTTTTTTTTTAAGTTTTTTTAAGTCAAGTTAGAAGTATTTGTATATTCAAATAGTACATTTGAGGTGGTCCCTTCGATGTGCAAACTTAGAAGGTGTGTTGCAAATGACCTTAACTGACAAACATGTGGTCCATGGTCTTAGTAAGTCATACCTAGGCCATGTGGATAAGAATGCAACATATACCATTCATTGATGATATTGTTTTAGTTGACTATATTCAATTTGAATCAAGCATCAAAATGTTTTTATTTTGTTATACCACTTATGAATTGCACTAAAGCCCTTCATCTTTGCTTACTATCGTACTTATGCCCATACATTATTTTGTTGCTTTCTTATTCTTAATCTTCCATTTATTAGCACATTTTGTCTCTAATAAGGATTTATATCCAATAATATGACACTTTTCTTTAATTTTTGTATTTATTGTTTTTCCTCTTATTTAAAAATATGATAGGCAAATAAAGTATTTTGGCAAATAAGAGCGAGTTGGCCAATAATGCTATGCTATAATCCACTCATACCCCGACTTCCCTGAGCAACCCATCTCGGCCCTGCTCACTCTTTCAAGTATTAAATAACATTATTGCAGTATTGCTTGTTGAAAAATGAATGTGTTTTAGCATAATTTTGAGTAGGACTCATTTCTATTTTTTGGTAAATTAAAGTAGATTCGTATTTTTCTTTGTGAGAATGTGGAATTCATATATTTAATTACTTGGCTAAAATGATACTCGATTAAATGAGAAATTGAAGATCAAACTGTACTCATGAGAAGTTGTTAAGTGTTAGCCATGAAGCAAAATTATAGCTTCTCCCACATAGGAAAAAGGAGAAGGCAATGACTAGTTTATTGGTGAGCACATTTTAAGAGATGTAATCATGTCCGGCATAGAAACTCTTTCTATGTGCGCTTGGAGGGGTATAAATCACGTATACATTAATATCTTAGGTTATTGAATTCACGTGCAAGAATGACTTACATACACAAATAACAATCTGATGCTCTGAAACTCAAAGAGGGTACTATTACTACATTTGATTCCACGAAACATTTTGATTTCCTGTACATTAACTATGTCAATGGTTGATTCACTATACAATATGTATAATATGATAAAAATTACTAAGGAATTGTGAAATTATTTAGACCAAAAACATAAAATTGAGAGTGTCGAGACAAAAGAAATTATTATTGGCCACTCCTAGATTATAAAATGGTGAACTCAAAAATCTGATCGATCAATTATAAGAACTCGAGTGATTTTACATGAGATTCATGCCAAATGAATGATCTTGGTGAAACTTTCCACATGATGACTATTATAGGGAAGCTATTTTCGACGTGGAAGGATTTCAAAAATTACCTTAAGCATAAGTGAAAATAAATAAATCTCCACCTTAGAATAAGTGAAAAGAAAATCACGCCCGATCCCTCCGCTACCACCACATACTCAAATTTCTTTTCATAATTTTAGTTTCACCAACTATGTCACATCCCAAGATTTCTCGAGTCGGATCAAACAAAATTCGGGTCACCATACTCTAACAAATCTCCACCTTGACACAAATCCCAATACAAGAAATAAAACTTCACTATTTAGCAAAACCTCCATCTCTTCCACAAAAGCCTCTAAGGGAAATTTCAACAACAAATACCAATCAAGACCAAGAAATGCTCAAAGCTATAAAGAGCTTGGTCATCATACCAGCAGGATTATCTTGGGTACCAACTTTGATGTCACCATGAGCAATAACATTATGCACAAAATGGTACTGCACATCAATATGTTTCATTCTCTCATGAAATATATGTTCTTTTGTGAGGAAAATAGCACTATGACTATTACAAAAGACTGTGGTAATCTATAAGTCTTCACTTAGTTTACCAAATATTCCATTATTGCAAAGAGCTTCCTTACAAGCTTCTATAATAGCCATTTCATAGCTTTAGTAGTAGACAATGCAACTGTAGTATGTCTTGTAGCTTTACAACTGATAGCACATCAACCACTAGTAAAAAGATGCCTTGTAAGAGATCTTTTCTGGTCAAGATCTAGAGTAAACTCAAAATCAATATACCCAATTATTCCATCTGTAGTTCTTCCGAAATGTAAACAAACATTAGTGGAGCTACACAACTATATGAAAATCCATTGAACTGCTTTCTAATGTTTTATACTAGGATTTTCCTTGTATCTACTAACTATATATATGATAAATCTAGATGTAAACAAATCATAGCATACGTAAGAGATACCACTTCACTAGAATATGAAACTCATGACATATAATCAATATCATCATCTGATTGTGGAGATAAAGCATGTGAATGTTTGTAGTGTGCAACTAAATATGTGTTAACAAGTTTGACATTTTGCATATTGAACATGTAAGGAACTTTTTCAATGTACCATTTGTGACTTAGGTATAATTTTCCTGACTTCTAATCTCTCGAAATCTGAGTTCCAGGTATTTTCTTTGCTGCTCATAAGTCTTTCATCTCAAATTCCTTACTAAGATAGACTTTCACCTTTCTTATATCTCCTTTATTCTTGGCTGTTAGTAACATATCATCAACATATAAAAGTAGGTATACAAGCAACCATCACAACACTTTTTAAAGTAGACACAACTTTCATAACTGCTTATTTTGAAGTCATGAGTAGTCATAAATAAGTCAAATCTCTTATACCACTGTCTGGCTACTGTATGTAGATTTTCTCATCAAGTTCTCCATGTAAGAATGTTGTTTTCACATCCAACTGTACAAACTCAAAGTCATGCTTGGCCATAATACCAAGAAAACCTTGAATCGAACTATGTTTTACAACTGGAGAGAATACATTAGTGAAGTCTACACTCAGAATTTGTTGTATCTTTTTGTAACTAGTCTTGTTTATACTTAGCTTCTTCAACTTCCGTTGTACCTTTTTTTTTTCCTTTTAAACACATATTTGCAACGAACAACTTTCTTGTCCTTAGGTAATCATTAATAATAGTCAGCATATAGTAAGCACCTCATTTGGAAGACACCCTAGATGGTCCCAAAAGATCATAATGTATGTGATCGAATGCTTCCTTCATTTTGTGAATGCCTTTAGTGAATCTAACTCTTTTTTGCTTTCCAGAAATGCATTTCTCACATAACTTTAATTTACTACTACTTTATCCATCAATAAGTCCTCTCTTGCTGAGTTCATCCATCCCATTCTTACACATATATCCAAGAAACATATACGTCTACTAATATCATTTTACAAGGAAAGAGTAGCGACAACTGCATCACCTGCAACTATAACAAGACATATAACTAAGCACACATTCTTTGTTCTTTCATCACATTGAGGACACCTTTTCTAATCTTTGGGACTCCACTTTTACCAGTGTATTTGTACCATTTTGAATTAAGAGTACACAAATAGATAAGATTTCTTTTCAGATCTAAAACACGTCTCACATTACAAAGTATCCTAACACCCCATCAAACATTTTAATTTTGATCATTCTAATATGAGCTATCTTACAAGGTACATTATTTTCCATTATAATGACACCTTTAGAAGTTGTTTCATATGTTGAAAACCAAACGTAATTGAGACACATATGAAACGTGCAAGTTGAATCAAGAATCTAATTCTCACAAGGTTTGGAGTCGTCATCAGAAATAATTAAAAGTTCTCACTCACTTTGACCATCTTCTGCAAAACTGGCTTTGTAGAATTTTTTTGTTGTTCTCCCTTTTGATTAGAAGCAACTATTTTATTCCTATTCTGCAACTTGTAGGAGTCATATTCGATGGACCCCTTTTTTGCAATAATTACAAATTTTGTCTCTATTTTTATATTTCAATTTGCCTTTCATACCACCACTAGAATATTGTTCTTGTGTCATTTCACGAACAATAAGGCTATCTACTTGAGCCTCATATCCAAACACAAGTAGCCTCATCTTCTTCTTAGAGAATGGAGCATCATATTCTTCATCCATGTTAAGAGTGTCACAGCTATACAAAATAGTATCTATGAAAGTCATATATGAAGAGGGCAACGAATATAATAAAATCAAATCTAAATCTTCATCGTCGTACTTAACCTCCGTAGTCTCCAAATTAGAGACAATTTTCTTAAAGATGATTAAGTGATCTTTTATAAACATACCTTCAATCATGAGATGAAAATACATGTGTTGCTTCCGATGTAATTTACTGGTTAGCTTTTCATCATGCAGAAATCTTCCAATTGTAACCATAACAAGTCAGTGCTTCTCCCATTCAGAATGATTTGTAGTATTTGATTTGATAGATGAAGTTGAATTTAATATGGATTTTTGATTCTTACATTGTTTTTGCTCCTGCGTCCAAGTTGAAGGTATCTTATCAAATCCTAACAACGCATCATCCAAGTCTATTTGCATGAGCACAGCTTGCATTTCATCGCCTATAATGAAAATCTGGTGTTACGATCCAAACGCGATATCTCGTATTTCGTAGTTGCCATTGCTAAAACCTAAACTGCACTCTGATACCAATTTATTATGAAAATTGAGAATAGGTAATAAAAAATTAAGAACAAGAACACAAGATTTATGTGGAAACTAAAGACATGAAAAGTCACGAAAAAGAGGAAGAGAAATTTACTATATCAAAGATGACTACAAAAGGTACGGCTATTCTGAATGATATGATATGATGAAACTCTAATATACATCATATATAATAAAATAGGTCCATACCGCCCCGGCTCCATCCTCACATCCTAGTAGGGATTAGTTGTGGGCTACTGGATTGAGAAGCCCGATCCATCCGCTACAACTAGAGACCTCCATTTTTTTAATATAATTTTAGTTTTACCAAATATGTTGCACCCGTGTTTTTCGGGTCGGGCCAAACAAAATTCGAGTCACCGTACTCTACACTTGAAATTGAAGAAGACAACAAGAATTCTGACTAAGAAGAGGTTCAATACATTTATAGCTAAAGCAAATGTTGTGGAGTTTGGTCAAACTTCTAAAACCTACAAGAATAAGCATGGGCTATCTGGTAGCAAAAGGGTCTAAGCTAAGACCGAAATTTAGAGTTTCTAATAAGAAATTTTAAGAAAATCTTTTTAACTGTGACAAAGTAGAGCATAAGTCTGCGATGCAAAGATAGCAAAGAAGAAGAATAAGAAAGAAGAAAATGTGGTTGAATACATCAGACACAATATGTCTGAAATGAGCCAAACAGCTGCAATTTTGAAGTGAATTTGTTGGGTTCAAACCCAAAGCGTGCTAGCTTGATACGATTCAATGCAAGATGTTTTCTCTAATAAAGAGTTATTCACTTTATTTGAAAGCAACTAAGAATGGGAAAAGGTAATCTATGGGAAATTTAGCAACATGCATCTGGGACGAATACAATACAGACTTGTCAAACCCCACCCTAGATCCAATTTAAAAGCTATTTTTTTTATATTTTTATTAGAAATTACGTAAATCTAGGTGTTTAAAGAATGCGTTTTAAAAATCAGGTCTAAAGTTTACTTATTCAATAATTAGGTAATAATTTTATATATTTAATAATATTAAAACCCTAATTTCATGACTTTCATCTCTCTCTCTCTCTTCACCTCCTCTCTCTCCCTTGTTGTCGTCTCCCTCCAAGGCTGTCGTCGTCATCGCTATCTCCCTTGCAAGGCCGCTTTCGTCGTCACTGGTGGTTGGGGTTAGGTGCAGTGGTGTGTCCGGTGTTTAGGATTGGTGCAGTCCTATGTCCGATCTGCGTTCTATTGCTTCTCTATTTTCAACGCCATTGACCCATTCAAACTCCGACAACCGGCGATGAAGGAGATGCACCGGTCGATGCTCCTGAGAACGAAAGCTGTTGAAAACAGCGATGCTGCTGCGAACTCAACTTCGCGACGCTGCAGTCCTTCGTCTTTCCATTTTTTTTTTATTGTGGGTGTGAGGATGACTGGATGGTGGTGATGGAGGCGTCGTTTGTGTTGATGATGGTGGTAGCACTACGAAGAGTGGAGTGGGGCTAAGGGATAGTGGAGTATGTGTTAGGTTGTATGGTGGCAGTTTTGTGCTGGTGGCTGTGGTGGTAGATCTAACAGTTGTGTGGTAGTGGATCTGGCGGTTGTGTGGTGGTGGTTGTGGCAAGGTGGTTTTAGACTGGTTGACATGAGGTGGTAGTGGTTTTTTGGCTAGGGCGGCGATGGTTGTGGTTATTGTTGGTGGTATGGTACAGGCGACAATGGTGGTTGTTTTTGTTGTTGACGGTGGTTGTGGTGTGGTGGGATGGGATGGGGGTGGGGTGGGGTTTGTGATCAATTATTCAGTTGATTTGTGACCAATTATTGGTGGTGGATCGGGATCGGTGGTGGGCTGTTTGATGTATGTGACCAACTATTTGGTTCACCGTGACTAACTATTAAACTGTGATCTTAAAATTCGATAATTTGTGGCTAAAAATAATTTTTTACCAACAAATTTGAAAATGTATGATTGATATATAAATTGTGACCAGCAAATTTAAAAATGTGTGACCGATATATAAATTGTAACCTATAATTTTTTTTTCATTTGTGATATCGAAATAATCGGTGACCTCGAAATTTGAAAATATGTGACCGACACGTAAATTGCGACCTATAAATTTTTTGATTTGTGACCTCGAAATAATTTGTGATCAATTAATTTGACAATATGTGACCAATAAATAAAGTGTGACCTATAATTATGTATATGTAACCATTAATTGTATAATTATGAATTTATTGTATTTAAATAATAAATATATTTAATTAATGGGTTAATTTCACAAACGGTCACTGAAGTTATATCAAAATTACAAAACGGTCACTGAAGTTTAAAACTTGCACTAACGGTCACTGAAGTATCATCTGATTTCAGTAATTGTCACTGAAGGACCTATTAGTTGAAGCTTGAACCTTGAGTATCTAAATCGCAAATTTTACACTAAAATAATATAACTTCTTCTAAATTATAATACACACAGTTTACCCCAGGTAAACAACATAAATATCGATTTCCAGATCATTCATTTCCAGATTGAGCTAAATCAAATATGCTAAATTAAAATACAAAATAAATTCAACTTAAGTAAATGTTCATCTACAAAACCTTTTAGAAACAATGCCTACATTAGTCAATCTGATGATTCTGATTTATCACAGAAATGAAAAGGCCCAAGAATTTGCCATAGAGGGTAACATATGAGAATCTGGATTTATATTATTTACATGGGGAGAGATTTTTGTAGAAGATGAGTTACGAGAATTTATTAATCTTGTCCTTCAATTTCTAAAATTCTTCATTTCCAGATTGAGCTCACCAAATTGACGGTAAATTTAAATTTATCACA
>CAIGRF010086501.1:4049-16689 GCA_903798235.1 Fraxinus ornus
TCTTAATCATCTTGCAGAAAAGTTGGTTGAAACGAAAAAAAAATATGAAGTATATCCATTAGTTTACCGGCTTGTAACATTGGCGTTAATTCTTCCACTTGTTACTGCTACTGTAAAGAGAGTATTTTCTGCAATGAAAATTGTCAAGAATCGACTGCGTTGTCGGATGGGATATCAATGGTTAAGTGATAGTTTGGTTGCATTTATTGAAAACGATGTACTTAACAATATTGATAACGATGTAATTATACGATGTTTTCAGAGTATGAAAACGCGTATGCTAGTTTTAAATATTTTTTTAATTCTCATTTTTACCCACAAGACAAATGGTCTGTGTCCGCCCCTGAGTGTAGAAACTACACTTATCACTTACCACTCCAAATATATTTACCTTCATAATACCCAAACTTTAACGTCAAGTTTCTAATCATCAGTTGTAATAATATTGTGTCCATGTCATGATTTATAGTCCGCAAACCAATCCATAGGCGGACATATATTATAAGACATTAAAAATCCAAAAATCAAGAGCTATCTCGACTTTCATAACAGCAACATATAAATTGTCACCTTCAACCATCATTGTAAATGAATGCATACAATCTAATCAGGTTACGTCATCTAGTGACATATAAAACAAGGAGACGTCTTTATGTATGTGAAGAAGGCGACCAATTAAATAGCTTTCTTTAGTCCTTCTCTTTTAAACTTTTTAGAATTTCTAATTTTTCTCCACTTCAAGATGATTTGTCAATTCATCACAAATTCTGTCTCATGTGTCCCTTCTTATTGCAGTAACAACACTCAACATCTCTCTCAATACGAGATTGAGAAACCTCATTTACCGTCGAATTAGATTTTTTAACTAATAATGAGGTTATCAATATTTCATATGACTTAGGCAAGAAATTAAACAAATTTATTGCCTTATCTTCATCCTCAATCTTAAAATCAACATTAAGCAACTCAATCTCGCACTCATTAAATTTATTTAGATGATCCCTAAAATCAGAATTGTATAATTGCTTCTTCACATATAACATATTTGTTAGAGACCTAGATATATTTAACTCTTTTAACATTTTCCATAAAAGGATAATTAATAATAAATAAAAGTTAGTTTTAATTTAACTTATTATAATTAGATAGGAATAGTAATATGACGATGTTTATCTTCGTGAATAAGAACCTAATGAGTCACCTAAAAATGTGAGAATATGAAATCCAAAATTGACATTGAACCTAGTCCAAGTGAAAGTTTGTGAGATTCATGTACTAGGCCCAATTGTTGAGCTGATTTAACCATTTTGTGTCGAAGTGAATTACTTTAGACGTACTAGAGTGGGGTTCACTAATCGGATTATGGTTTGTATTATAACACACACACACACACACACACACACATATATAGTTCGAGTTTAGGATTTGATAAGACTTACCATGTTTGAGTCACATTAAAATTTTTATTCTCATCTTCTATTTATTTTTAACTACACATTTTTCAATAAAATAATATTTTTCATCACATCAATAACTTTTCCTTCTTTTTCAACCACACATTCTACATCAATCTACTATTCTATAATACATTCTTCCAAAATAATGTGGCTCAAACACATTTTGCTAAATTTAATTCTCTCTAAATTCAATTGGTAACTCTAAACTGTTCGTGGTGTTGGGGATCCAATTTGTTCTCGTCGTGTGAATTTCTACTAGAGGTTTGACATTTAGACAGCTATATATGACAGATTTTATCTCAACATAAAGATGCTTCGGTTTTGGGTATTAAAACTTTTCTTAATTTCAACTATGTATATTTAAGTAAATACCCAACACAGAAAGGCAACATTAAAGGACAATGATACACTTATTTGGAATGTTGACAGCTTGTTCCTTCCTATCAACACAGAAGCACATGGATACTTAAGCATACGCTAAACATCCCATGTCATGGTTGGTCTATTACATTGACATTTTCAATACGTGTTGATATGTACTCTTCGCCCTCCACAAGTATTGAGTTTGCTATTTCGTCGATAAATTTAATTATTTTGAGACAATGCGTGGTTGTGTCTAGTACAAATAAATATGAATGCGATCGATATAGAAATAGCTTAGTGAAGTGTCACAAGTATGCCAGGTGTAGCTAACTGCTAGATTACACCATGTTTCGCTAGGATTTGAAGCGACTGAGCAATCAATTGACAGTTTTGTTGTAAAAAAGGTAATCTTGGCCGAGCTATTCCGAAGGAGTTCCATTATTAGATTGAGCTTGATTAAGTGCTTAATGATTGAGGTAAGAGGACTGTTTTGGATATAGTAATCCCTTGTTTGGTTAGATCAACTATGAGAGAGAGAAATATAAGTTTAAATCTTATTTATAATAAGGGAAAATTGTAGCAACGATCCCTAATCTTTTCAATTTTTGCAGGATGTACCCTAACCTTCATTTTGTGATAGTGGAGATCCCTAACATTTTTATAACTATACAATTGTGGTCCTTGTGGAAGGAGACTGTCCAAAATAACGTTGTTTATCAAGAAAAGTTGACTTTAACCAATTTTGACCAACTATACAGCAAGGGTGAATTTCTGGATACAGCAAAAACCCAGGATCCAAGCCCTCTTTTAAGACCTAAAAACTCGTTCAAGAAAATATTTAAAAGACAATGTTCGAGAAAAACTCAGAAAGAGCGTCGAATTATAAACAAGAAGGCAATGTTTACAAGGCTTGAAATTTGGCTTTCTTACATAAATGCCTCTACCAGGAGTGTGTTGTTCGTGGGTAATTTGGTGCTTAACACTGCGAGTCACTGTTCATGCTTAATTGGAGGTAGTTTTTTTGAGGAATTGAGATTGAATAATTTTCCCCTTATGGTTAGCAAAGGCAGTTTGTGGTGGCGGGAAGGGTGGCGTGGGCTTGGTTTTTTGGGGGTGGGGTGGAGAAGAAGAAGGCATTCTACTGCTCCTCCATTTCTTTTTTTTTTTTTTATTTTACTAATTCAAATTTCTGTGCATATGGATAAAATTGTCTCTGTTTAAAATAGTCAAAATACTTTATTTTTGTATTATACAGGTCAACTAACGGTGTCTTAAATGGTTTCAGTCCAAAACGGACCTCAACTGCATATTTACAAAAGGTTAGGAACATTTGTTGATACAAAATAAAGGTTATGGTAAAATTTGCAAAAATTAAAAAGGTTAGAAATTGACGCTGCAATTTTCCCTAATTCTAATGTCCAATATTGTTTAATAAAAATATGCTTTAAATGTGTTAATTGTATCTCTATTAATATAATCAATTCCAGATGTTGCTATCTTTCCGGGAAAAGAAATACGAAGCAGGAATTGTTAAGAACATGGAATTATTACAAGCCAGTGGTCCGATAGCTTTCTAGATATTAGGGCTCGTTTGGCAGAGTTTTTATTTTTGTTTTTGCTTCTTGAGAAAGCTATAGCCTATATAAGGCCAATTTTCTCTATAAGCTTTTCTAGTTAGACAAAACAGTTTCAAAAAATTATTTAGCCCATGTTCGGTAGCCATTTTTTTGGAAAAATATTGTTTTAAACAATTATTTTTTGGAGACTGTATGGTTAAAAAGTAAAAAAAAAAAAATTTGGTTTTACATATAGAATATTTTATTGTGTGAATGTGGAGTTGAAAATGAGTATTTAGAATTTTAGGGCATGTTCGATTGTGATTAAAATCCAATTAAAATTGAAAATATAGTCGTTATTGGGTCACATTCGTCTAATTAATAACGACTATATTTTCAATTTTAATCCGATTTTAATCTCTACCGAACACGTCCTTAAAAAGAAGTTTTAAAAGAATTAAATACAAACAAGGGCTCAACGAGATTCAAAGTCGTTTTGACTTTACAGAAGCCTTGTCAAATGTGCCCTTTATTATCGTAAGGAGCTACCTTTATTGGATATTATTCAAATTAATAATGAGAAGTGATTTTGGAAGTTATGAAAGAGGTTAACCATGAGAAAAACAAGCGAAAACAAAACGAGAAATTTCTTGTTGCTGATTTTATTTTCGTTCTTCATCGATTTTTCTCAACAACCTTCACTTGAAAGAGCAAGCCACTTGGCATTCTATAATCCCGTTGGTAAAAAAAAATCAGTTTTGCTACACTTATATTCTAGTTGACATTCTGATTTACATTCTATCATATAGCACACAATTTTTTTACTATTAATTTGTCCAACACTTAAAACAATCAATGATCTCAATTTTGCCACATATTCAAATATCATTTAAAATGCACATAAATATGAACAATTAGCAATAATTCAAACTTCTTTAGTTGAAGATCTGAAATGTCGAAAGAACAAGCCACCTAATAACTTTAATATATCATTCATTGTGTCACCAGTACAGTAGATGGATCATGGGACCCTTTTGTTGATGAGGGAGAAAATTTTTTGTGGTCACATTGAAGTTCAGTACAAAAGATGTTTATAAAGATGCTATTGGTTGAATAGATTGCCAACAGGGAAATTTAAAAATGAAAGGTTTCAGCTACAAAGCCCTTTATGGTTACATCAGGACACGAGTACTCTTTTGCTGGTTAGAGTCTCGTTATTCTCAAAATTCATTTTTTTAATACTCATTTTTAACAATATATTCTCTCATAAAATAATTGACATACAAACCAAAAAATTTTCTTTCTTTTTCAATTACACATTCTCCAACTTTTTACTATTCCAAAATGCATTTTCTTGATAAAATGGAACCCAAAAAGGTTGTAAGCTCAATTTCCACAATTAAATCAGTTGTATATTTGATACGTATTAAGTTTTGAACATGTTGAAAAATAACTTACATCTTTCTTAAATACTTCTCAATACTATCTAATTTTATGCACCAAAGATGTAACATTTTGCAATGAGAATAATAGATAACTCTATTTAGGTTTAGAGTTGTCTCTCGGACAAGAATAATGCTATATGTACTTTCAATGGCTTACATTGTGTTTGACATCTCATTTATTTTCAAAAAAATGTGGGTGGAAAAAATGGCTTCTTTAAAATTATCAAATGGTGTGTGTTGTCACATGACACAATGTAAATAATGATGCAAAAGATAATGTACAAGTAACATGATTGCTCGGACAAGCCTCAAACTTCTTGCAATTGTAAATTCTTTACACATATTACATCATTAAAAAAACGTGTTTCCAACCCTCAACCACCTCCAACCATCAACATTCAATGGTAGCAAGAGAGGGACTGTAGACTGAGGTACAACCAAAGAAGTTTGTAGGGATATGAAAAAATAAAAAAGAAGAAAAATACAAAGAATATCTATTTTTAAGAGGTAAAATTTGATCCCTAATCCCTTCTATTATTTTTTTTACTACTTTTCTGTGTCATAAATGGTTGGACATTTCGTTCCCTCTGTACGCACGTCTCCTTCTGTTGAAAATAACATGTAATGAATTCTCCAGCTACTAATCTTAAACGCTCCTTGCATGCAAATTTTGGGGGGACCATTGACCCAAAATAACTTTTTGAGATTAAAGTTTTTAATAAATATAATTCCTATTTATAAGAATAGGTTATTGGAAGATGGTTCAACTTGGTATTAGAGCATGGAAAATTGGCCTGCTCAAGTCTCGAGTCGCTACACACACCGCTCAGAGCTTTTTATGAAAATTAAAAAGATGAATTTGGTCGATGAAAACAATGTTGGGAATTTACTTTCACATACACAACGTAATTTAAAAATAATTTTAATTCTCTTCAAAGATTGTCTTTATGATTAGATAGAAACTGTTATTAGAATTGTACATTAAACAAATTTGCAAACTCCTTTACTAATTTTGGAATATAAACATTCACAATTTGCATACCTATGTGAATCATGATCTTTTCATACCACAGTTGGTCAACCTCCAATGAAAATCCACACAGAAGAACAAGAATGAGAAATTAATGTTTCTTTTTCTTATGCAAGCATGATTATGATAATCATGAGATGTGTTATGATTTCTCGAACCCTAACTACTTATTGGTAGATATTTAAGTGGGATTGACCCACCCATTAAATACAAGCCAGCCAAATAGTTAATTAATTTAATTAGTTAAACTTCGTTTGTAAGTTAATTTATCTAAGGAAGAATTTCATATATAAGAGATTAAGTATCTCACATTTCAAAACTACGACAAAAAGTTTACAATTTCAAAAATCAGATATTAATTAAATTTTATTTATAAAATAAGTAATTAAATATATTAAGGTCACAATTTTATACAATTTGGTCACAAATTATAGAATTAATTTGTCAAAAATTAATTTAGGATCACAAATAAAAAATATTATAGGTCACAATTTATTCAAATGTCTCAAATCAAGAAATTTATAGGTTTATCGATCACAATTTTTATAAGTCACAACTTATTTAACGGTTACAAATTATCAAATTAATTGGTCACAAGTTATTTTCAATCACAATTTAGTAAATTCTGAGTCGCAATCATATTTTTTAGAGTCACATATTACTTATTGGTCACAGTTTAACCAATTTATTAGTCGCAATCAATACTTAGTACCCCCACCCCCACCCAACCCACAACCACCGTGGCCACTTCATCAGACTGCCAACATCACAACCATTATCATGACTTCGCAGCAACTACAACACCGTGCCACGACCACTACCAACTCATTAGACAGCCAACATCACCACCACCTCGCCACCGACCGCAGCCAATATCACAACCACTGCAAAATTGCACGAGTAGCCATCGCGCTCATCGCCTTTTCAGTCATTTGAGAATTCGATACTTTCGCAATTTTTCCCCCAAAATTAGCAATATTTGGTGCAATAAAAACCACTCAAACCAAACAAAGAGAAAAATGCAATATCATCGATCTAAAATTAGGTAAAAACATTGCAAGAGAAAAACTCAATATCATCACCGCGTCGATCCCAAACCTTAATAGATTCATCCAATCCTCCATACCCTCTCTCCCTCACATATCACAAGTCCAGTCACTGGTGACTCCTTCAAAAGCTAACATGTCTATCTCCAGCAACGCTCGTTTGCACAACACACACCACAAGTCTTGCCGCCTTTTTTTTTTCTTCTCTCTCAATTTTCTTCTTCACACACGAAATTGTCACTGGAAAATGTTGACACATACCAGAAGGTACCGTCGAAATACTTCAAGAAAACACAGTTTGAATATTGACGCAGCCCATATTTTTCTGTCTACCTTTACCCTGACCGACAATAAGCCTCACGATGGCAGGCGTCACTTGGGCGGCAGCCATGGTTGCACTTGCGACCACGACGGCTCGGATCTGATGGTGAGAGAAGAGGATAGAAAGATGGTAAGAAAAGAGAGGATAGAAAGATCAGGTACTATAATTAACCCTAAATCAGTTTCCTCAATACCTCTCCCAAACCCTTTCTCTCTCTCTCTTCCAAGCCCTCTCTCTCTATACCTCTCGTCTCTCTCTCTCTCTCTCTCTCTCCACCCAAGATGGAGATGCGTCGACACTCTTCTATCCCTCTTTTCCACTCGTTCTAGCGAGACACACGCTGCTGTAGATCAGGACCGGGCGAGGCCTCTCTTCTCCATTCGGTCCAGCGAGACACGCCACCCTCCGATCTACAACAGCGAAGCGGTGCCACGAAGCGGAGCAGCGGCGGTCTAGTGATCTGCAACGACGATCTTCAAAAGCGAAGCGGAGCCTCTGCAACGGCGATCTGTGCCACGAAGCGGAGCAGTGGCGGTCTGTATAGCGAAATGGTGGCGACGGTTGTACGTTCGATGATAGTGTGGCGGTGCATGTGGCATTGGAGACGCTTTTCAGATCGAAGCTGTGAGATATATATGTGGTTGGATGTGGTGGATTTGGCGGTGATGGAGGTGTTAGCTGTAGGTTGGTTGTTTTGTGATTTTTCGGATTGGTTTAGGGTTTTTGGATGGTGTTTTTTGAGGTGTTGGTGGTGGCGATTTTCAGATCCAGGGTGGTGATGTGCATTGGTGTCATCCTCTCTCAACGGCAGAGGTTGTTGGTGGCGGCTGCTGCCGCGATGGTGGAGTGGGACCAACCATGTAGCGACTGCGGTGGTGGTGGATCTTGGTGATGGTGGTGTTTTATGCGGCGAGTATTTAACTGTGGTGGCGGTTCTAGTGGTTTTGGAAATGACGGTGTTACTACGGTTGTCGGGTGTTTGGGTGGTGACAGTTTGTTGGTGGTGGCGTCGTGGAGTGGCGGCTTTCATCGGTGGTGGTGGTGTGGCGTTGGTGCTTTTGTGGTGGTGTCAAGGTGAGGGTGGTCGCAAATGGCGGTGGTATGTGACCCACTATTTTGCGTATGTGACCAAAATTCGGTAATCTGTGACTAAAAATATAATCTGTGGCCAACCATTTTGTTACATGTGACCTAAAAATTATATAATATGTGACCGTGAAAAAATCTGTGACCAATTAATTTGAAATATGTGACCGTATGACCTATAAGTTTTGATCTGTGACCAACTAATTTTGAAATATGTGACCAACGAAATAATTGTGACCTACAAAATTTTTGAACTGTGACCATAAATAATCTGTGACATATAAAAATTATTATCCGTGACTGAAAAATAATATGCGACTAACTAAATTGTAAATCTGTGACCGGAATGGTCGTCGGAATAATTGTCGGAATCGGAGTAATCGTCGGAACGATCGTCGGAAAAGAGTGGTGGTTGGAATGATCGCCAGAATAGTCTCGGGAGCGGTAGGGGTGGTGCAGGTCGGGTGAGTTTATTATATTATATTATATTAGAATTTAAAAAAAAAAAAACCTGATTATTGAATTTTTAAACTATAAACCTGATTTGTGAATTTAGAAACTTAAACACCTTATTTTTGATTTTTTCCCAATAAACTAATTCTACAAATGGTCAACACTTGTCAATTACATAATTCATAATATCATTCTTCTAGTTCTCCCTTTTGTGTGTTACGCATTAGGTTTTGGATCATGATTTCGGACAACATGAATTATTATTTTGATATAATCAAAATAAGATGAATTAAAACTCTCATTTTAATTAATCATTAATTCACATAGAATAATTAATTCACATTTGTCATCTCATATTGACATCTAGCAATCTATATGGACAATAAATGTGAAGAAAAATGTCACATGGTGTGACAAAATTAAAATTGTTTATTTATCGTGAAATTATAATCTTTTCGTTAATATGATCTTATCAACAACGAGATATCGATCATATCTTTCATACCACTCTTAAACCAATAATCGTCGAAACTCTTTTCTACTTATGAACTCACATTGGCCAAAGATTTTGTTATCAATTTAATCAAATAAAACGTAGATCATGAACTCTTACAATCTAAGAATGACGAAAATTATTCACAGCTTTCACGTGATTCTCAACATACTCTAACGATGTCGTATTAGCGACTTTTGACAGATCATAATCCAACATCTTCAAAGTATGATTGTCTTCATACAAGATACTATGACAACCTCGAGTCGAATAACCAATTTCACTATTGAACGTTAGAGATTAACTACTGACGCTCAAATAACTATCCACGTTGAATCTTTGTATCGGATCTCTAATATTATGTTCTCTTAACAAAACATCGACACATCCTTTGAATGTTGCTACATTTAGTTTGTAAGATCGGTTACTAACTTCATAAGTGAGAAATATCACACATGCTTGAATATTCGTAATAACGATATCCGTATCTTGTTATTATTTAGGACCACGAATAATTTAAAATTCTGTTATATGTCATTTATAACTTATAATCATAATTCATTGTGATTAACAAGTTACCAAAATTTGAATTTACGGACTCTATTAATTTAATTTATCAAAATAAAAATTCAATTA
Organism: Fraxinus ornus; assembly: GCA_903798235.1. Classification (NCBI taxonomy): domain Eukaryota; kingdom Viridiplantae; phylum Streptophyta; class Magnoliopsida; order Lamiales; family Oleaceae; genus Fraxinus; species Fraxinus ornus. The sequence goes on from CAIGRF010086501.1 coordinate 13,937, forward strand.
ATTAATACATTTGTCATAAACAAGGACAGACACGGGTCCTCGAGGGTCACGTGACCTCCTACTATTGAGGTTTTTTTTTTTTTTTTTTTTTTTAAATAAAGTTATGTTTGGTATGGATTAAAATCTAAATTTTAATTCATTTCAAAATTAACAGTTGATTTAATAACATATTTTATGGGATCCACAACTTTTCAACTTTTATCAAAATTTACTAAAATTTTACTTTAATCCACCAACAAATATAGGCAAAATCACAATAAATTTGAAATTTTCACTTTTCTCTTACTCTCTTGCGACTCTCTCCCTCATGCTTTTTACCAAAATTTTAACCCTTCTAACTATTAAAAATTTGTCATTAATTTCTCTACAAATTATCACATCTACTACAAATATTCACTTCCCACTCAAATTTTCAACTAATGAGAATCTAAATTTGCATTTTCTCCTATCCAATTTGTATATAAAACGTGTCTTGAAATTATCACATCTACTACAAATATTCACTTCCCACTCAAATTTTCAACTAATGAGAATCTAAGTTTGTATATAAAATGTGTTTTGAAATGATTTATCCAATTTGACTTATATTTAACGAAATGTGTTTATGTGATTGATTATTAGTATTGAATAGATCTATACCGAGTTTGATTATGTCCTCTTAACTCAAAATATTTGCGTCAGCCACTTATCATAAATGTAATGCATTAAATATATTAATAAGGTTTTACATTCAAATCGACTGGACTAAAGATATAGCACTTACATACGAAGCTAGGTTGAAGTTTTTTAATGAATTGGTCCAAATTTAAGTCTTTAAAAACGGATAACATCAAAACCCCGAATCAATCATCGTAAGTGGAATCGAATGTATGTAGAAAGTCGAAAGACTGTTCTATCATTAGCTGCAATGCACTTTCTCAGTCGTCATTAATTTTGGTGGGTACCATACAGGAAAACAATGGTGTTCACTCATTTCCTGCAATACATTTATCAGATTTATCATCTTCCCAAACAGGAAAAAGGTCAAATCAAATCAATCCTTTGAAAATGAGGCTATAAAATCATGAGAGTGCACATTGAGAATCTGCATCACACTATCTAAATAATTGTTTCATATCCACATTCTATTTAAATATTTTATTTCTTTGCATTTAACAATCAAGAATAAGAAATGGGATTAACTGGTAAGTTGATTGCTCAGTTAGAGTTCAAGGCTGGTGGAGATGTGTTTCATGAATTCTTCAGGCATAAGCCACACCAGTTAGCCGATGCCTGCGTTGGAAAGGTACATGCTTGTGACTTGGTTGAAGGGGAATTCGGAAATGCAGGCTGCGTCGTGTCTTTCAAATACTCCCAAGGTAATCCGACATTTACTTGCGTAAAATTGCACGTGTTTAGTACGTTCGACTAGCTAAAATTGAAGATAAGCGTGCCTCAGTGCCTCTCATCTTCAGTTGTGTATAATACTTTATAATTTTTACGTACCAAATATTCTTCAGTGACCAATCGAGCAATAGTATGAATATTTTGGTTTCCGAATAACCCTTAAATATTTTTTATTATTTAATAAATAGATGGAAAAGAGCAGAGTGCAAAAATGGTACTCGACACCATTGATGAAGAGAAGAAGGCATTGGTTGTTAAGGTCCTCGAAGGAGATGTTATGCAATTCTACAAATCGTTCACTATAACTGTTCATGTTGAAACGAAAGATGGGATCGACCATGTTACATGGACTTTGGAGTACGAGATGAAAAGTGAGGATGTTCCGCATCCAATTTCGTGGTTGGCTTATTACATAGATATCACGGTTGATGTCGAAACTCATCATCTCGGAAAATCTTAAATGCTTTATTCCATCAATGAAATGATTGTCGTATTGTGTGCTAAAAATTAATATGAAGTTGTCATCGAGAGATATCTTGGTGAGGTATGTTATAATATGAATAAGTAGAATCAAGATGAATCTTTGTGTTTGAACTGTTACTTTCATCCTGTCAGTGATAATATTTATATCTGAATTGTAATTATGTTATAAGTAGTCCTTGTCCTGATATTTTACAGTCATGGTAAAATATGCAAGATTTACGTGGTTGAACACTGTGACTACGCCCTTGGAGCCCAACTCTGAGTCATCATCTACTAAGAGCATGTTTGGTTGAACTTATGCTTAAAAATGAACACCCATCTTACGGCTAAGCCTCAATTTGAAAGGAAAAAAAAAATAGAAATGGTTTTCCTCGGTTGACATCGTCATACCGAATTTGCCTAATGCAGTTTATTTCTCTTCTGTGGTTTGCGGACTACTGCACATGGAGCGAGATTTACTCAGTGCATACTAACGGATAGCGACTGAGAGTTCATACGTCAAAAAAAAAAAAATAGAAATAAATATAAGTGAGTGGTGGATAAAAATGAAGTTTGATAATTTATAAATAATACTATAACTTTTGCCTAACGAAAGCAAAAAGATAAGTACAAGTACATGGACGGAGCCAGAGCCAATAACTTAGTCTAGATGGAGCATTAAAAAAAAAAAGGATAATAATCAAGAATATTAAATATTCTAATGGTTTTCATACTTAGTAGATGTCGCAACTTCGTTATTAATAGATCAATAATCCATTTATATGTATAGGCTCCTCAATTATGATGTCGAACATTAATGCTATAATCCATAATCAAAGTTTTAGTCAAGGATATTTAACAGCAAATTTTTACACAACATGATTTGTTTACAGAATCATTTTTTT
>CAIGRF010086518.1:7861-18163 GCA_903798235.1 Fraxinus ornus
ATGAGTTGTTTAGTTTTTTGGGGATGGACATGGGATAAGCTTTGCCTCTGTGCTTATGATTTAGGTTGGCTTATGAGTTGTTTAATTTTTTGGTTGTTTAATTCTTGGGTTGGCTTATGACAAATTACTTCAATTTAGCAAATGCATTTTTTTAATTCAAAGTTCAAGTGTTATGAAATTCATATGGTTTGGCTGCTACCCAGTCTGAAATAAGTTGATCATTATTGCAAGTTTCAATTGTGTTTTTAGAAATGATTTTGTTGTTATGTGTTGTTTGACATTATAATTGATTGTTATGTTGTAGGGAAAGAAATTTCGGAATATGTGAATGATATTATTTTGGTGGAGTCCGATAATGAGAATGCTATTGAAAATATGGATTTGATGATCGACGATATGGTAGGGGGAGATGTTGCGAAAGTGCCTAGGTGGGTATGAAATTTTGATGATGAAAATGAAATTTTTGAATTTTACAAAAGATATGCGTACGACATAGGCTTCCCAGTTAGAAAAACAACGATGATGGAGTATTGAGATATGTTACATTTGTTTGTAGTCGTGAATGGAACATAATAAGAACAAAAAGCAGCACTTTGAAGCCGCAACCAACCATTCAGAGTAGATGCAAAGCCAGGATCACTTCATCTTTTGATAGTCGAGGGGTATGGAGAATTAACACGGTGCACCTCGAGCACAATCATAGAACAAGTCCTACAAGTCAAGACTATATTGATGCAACCGAGAATTGAGTGCACATGTGAAACGACGTCTTGAAGTAAATGACATCGCAGGAATTCCGTTGCACAAAAGTTACAACTCTGCTGTCGTTGAAGCTGGTGGGTATGAGAAGATGACTTGCATTGAAAAGGATTGTCGAAACTATGTTGAACAAGTTAGGCGTCTAAGACTTGGAGAAGGAGACGCGGCAGCTATACAATCATACTTTTCGAAAATGCAAGCACGGTGCTCAGGCTTTTACTTTAGTATGGATTTGGATGAAGAGTTGCGACTAAAGAATGTTTTTTGGGCAGATAATAGGAGTAGGCAAGCATATAAGGAGTTCGGAGATGTTGTCACATTCGACACCACATACCTGACTAATAAATATGACATGCCTTTCGCCCCTTTTGTTGGCGTGAATCATCACGGACAATCAACACTCCTTGGATGTGGTTTGTTATCAAATGAGGATACAGATACATTTGTATGGCTATTTAGGACATGGTTAGAATGCATGCACGGCCAAGCTCCGAATGGGATAATTACAGATCAAGACAGGGCTATGCAGAATGCTATCCAGATAGTTTTCCCGAACACGAAGCATAGATGGTGTTTGTGGCATATTTTGAAGAAGTTGCCAGAAAAGTTCGGATACCACATTGACAAAGGTTCAATATTTGCAACTATTCACGGATTGGTATATAATTGTCAATTTGTTGATGAATTTGAAAGAGGCTGGGTAGCGATGATGGAAAAGTATGATTTATTTGATAATGCATGGTTGTCTGGGCTATACGAGAACAGAGAACGTTGGGTTCCGTGTTTTTTGAAAACTTCATTTTGGGCAGGGATGTCAACAACGCAACGCAGTGAAAGTATTAATGCATTCTTTGATGGTTATGTACATTCAAAAACGACATTAAAGCAATTTGTTGAACAATACGAACGAGCGTTGAGAAGTAAAGTTGAGAAGGAATTTCAAGCAGATTTCAAGTCGTACTCGCAAATGTTGCCCTGTGCAACGAGGTACGAAATGGAGAAGCAATTTCAGGCAGTGTACACCATTTCGAAATTTAGGGAAGTTCAAGAAGAGTTTACAGGCAAAGTATATTGTGATCTCATATCTGCTTCGGATGGGTTTATGGGAACGACGTATGAGGTACGCGAGGATGTCATACATGACGAGTACTCTAATAAGAAAACAGCGTTCGTCTCATTTGAAAGAGCAAAATGTGAATTCACTTGTAGCTGCCACCTATTCGAATTCCGTGGAATTATTTGCAGACATAGTATTGCAGTGTTGATCCGGAACGACGTCAAAAAAGTGCCTGAACAATATATACTGCGGCGATGGCGACGAGATGTGAGTAGAGCACACTCAAGGGTTGCGGTAAACTACGACGGATTGGTTAGTACTCCAGGACAGTTAATGTATGATAAAATGTGTCAGCATTTTGCTACGTTGGCGGACATGACTGCAGATGATACTGTAAGGGCTCGTGGTATAATTGATTGGATCGACATGCAGTGTAAACAGAGTATGACGTCGAAGTCAAGTTGTGGTAGTAGTAGTGTGCTCCCGCATATAACACATCCAGCCATTGGGCCTAGTTCATCACAGGAGGCTGGAAGTGTTAGCGTGCGAGATCCAGAGTGTGCGAAAAGAAAGGGTGCACCTAGGAAACTTCGTAAAAAGAGTCCATTGGAATCACATTCAAATAAAGTCAAGAGACCGAAGGCCCGACCAAGTAATGTGGGAGATGTTGCGATCGCCATTCAAGCCCCTTAACAACCACAAGTAGCCATGCAGATATCGTTGTCATATACACAACTCCTACTGGTTAGTTACGGTATACAATTTTCATTCGTTCAATTACATGTACAAATTACTTATAATTTTATTTGTGCAGGGTGGAAACTAATGTCATCAATCCAGGCAATAGTTACATACCTCCAGTTCGACCGATCCATCGTCAACAAATCCTATATTGAATCCACAAGGTAAAGTAGGACAAAATCAGCTTTAAGTTATGTGGCTATAGTTGCTTTACTTATTCTATCAATCTCATATTATAGTTGGTTGTTTACAGGTTGGGAGGTACAACCAGTGCACGTTGGTGTTGGCATTGTAAGATTGGCTTCACGTTTGGATGAGGGAAGAGTTTGTAATGCACCTGCAGATGTAGGACCTTTCTTTACATTAGAATGATGGAAGAGTTTGTAACTAGGAAGTTTTTTTGTTAAGCTCTATTTATTATGGATTTTGGATGCTACTATGTCTTCCTCTTTTGTATCATTTTTTTTTGAGATTGGATTTATGAAATAACGGTTTTTGTGGATATCATTTTATTGCTAATGTTTTGGGAACCTACTGGATTCTATCAAATGGATCAGTCCAGATGGACCTACCGGCATGCTTTGTACTGAGTGTTGATGGTTAGGATGAAAATGACTTGCTTCAAGTTATTTCAAGCAATTTTAGGTAGCTCCATTACTGATGTTAGATTATGAACAATATATACTGACTTGCTATTTCAAACTAGGAAGGTCAAATTCTACTGATGATCTTCACATGTAATGTTTTAGGTTGTCATTCATTGCCTAGCTTAGTGAATTTTGATGATGGAAACATTATGGATACATGTTTTTCCAACTTTGATTCATTGCCAACTCAGTATATGATCTTCAGGAATAAATTTATTTTTGATTTTTGGGGGCACTCTGCTGATGAACATACATGCTGAGTGTGATTAGATGAACATTCTAATTGAAAATGCAGCTTAGAGTTAATTGGATTCAATATTCAGTATGGTAGAATTCAATCAGAAGAAATTAAATCAGTTTCATTAGTGAATTTCGATTAACACACACTATAAATTGAATTTCAGTCTTAGTTCAGTGAGGCTGAAACCATTAAAACAGGGCTGAGTAACTCAGCTTGGCAGTGGAATTTTGCAATAACCATAAATGACAATTTTGGAATTTCGCAATAGCCAGTGTACTCAGTAACTCAATAGCACATTGCAATTTTGGAAACAATGAAATGATAACAGAAGTTAATACTCTGACTCAGTACATAGTGGAATTCCAAATTCATATATTTACAAAGTTAAGCATCTGATTCAATCTACATTCCTAACTACGATTTCACATACTACCCATTGAGCATCAGTAAATGGGAAATGGGTTAATCACTAAGCAGAACCCAATATTTACAGCTTTCAAAATTCGAATTCCAAATTCATAAACTGACAGCAATGACACTACAATTTCAGTAAACCCTTGAAATCTATCTTGCTCTTCCATTACGTATTTTCACCATTACGGATATCTCAACTTCTTCTCCTTCATCAGTTAGGCAGCATCGTGATTTCAACAAGTAAGCTAAATCTTCAGCAATGGCGTTCGCCACATTACTGGACCTTGATACACCACTCGTTTCACCCTCATCTACCCACTCCCAACATCCACAGTTTACGCTGCAAGTATTGAATAACCTACCTTGGTTCTTCGTTTTTTTTCTCCACCTCAAAATACTTCAGGAAGCCCGGATTGCACCATGGACAGGGACTTTTGTTTGGGCATTCCGCAAAAAAATGTTCCTTACTTTTATAGCTATGGCACACTCCGTAGTTCTTTCCTCTCATTGTAAACTTGGATTTGCGTCGTTGGAGAAGATGGGCAAATGGAGAAGGAGGGTGAAGTTGGGCGCAGCTTCAATGTCAAGGGTTTCATAAGGGGGAAATTGATTTGGGAGATTTAGGTTTAGATGGTGGGGGTGAAAACGGGTTTAGCATTTGGGCCGGTCAGTTTATATTAAAACGCATTTCAAATTCAAAATTGTAAAAGTCTCTGCCACATCATATTGCTACGTCATCCTGTCAACGCCCATGTCAACTGCTTCTGGCAACGTAGCGCGATTGTAATTTAAAACTTGATAACAAACAAACTCAATAATAAGGTTAAAAAAAAGGACACGTAGCGCAACCTTTTTTGACAATTTTTTTTTTAAAAATTATTCACACAGGTGTTGTCAACACAACACTGGTATCCGTCCCTGTTTTTAAACCCCGTTGGAATAGCATAATTCTAACAATTGTGGGCTACATCGTTCGACGTGACATCTAAAACTTAAATACTTTACATATGCATACGTCAACACCTTAGCCATATTCTAAAGAAACAATCGTGCTGATAAACTAATGGTGAAAAGTGTACAAAAGAAAGCATATCTCAAATAGGCACGTACAAACTAAATGAGTCCTTAATATTCACCATGCACATTCAAGCTATTCGGTCTCTAACTTGGTTCTTGGTCTTTTTAACTTGCTTAATTATGAATAAGGTCGGTCGCTTTTTTATACGTATAATAGATAAGAATAATTCCACTTGACCATAAAGATTTCAACAGAATTTCACCAGAAATCTCACATGTAGGTGGTCCCACTGATAAATAAAATATTGCAAAAAATCCGCCCACCTATTTTGTGCATTGTCTGTTGGTTTTCTACGTGTATAATATTCTGTACAAAAGCATTGTTGTTGGATAAGATAAATGGTAGAGATCTATCATATTCAAGAGTTGACATTGACAGATTGACCCAACAGAGTTTTCTAGTCTAATATCTGATATATTTACAAAAATAAAATAAAATAATAATAATAAAAATAAAGAACTGAGAGAAAAGCACCAAGGTACAATCTCTAATGCACACGGCTCAACTTACGTTGTCTTATACTGCCAATAATTCCCACAACATAATTGCGCTGAATACGCAGAATACAAGGTTTTGTGAGAGACGAAAATGTCGGACGAGGAGCACCATTTCGAGTCAAAGGCAGATGCCGGAGCCTCCAAGACCTACCCACAACAAGCTGGTACCATCCGCAAGAATGGCTACATCGTCATCAAAGGCCGCCCTTGCAAGGTATGTGTACAGTCTTGTGGTTCCATATTTAAAGTTCATAGAATACAGTCTTGATGCTTTTGTATTTAAACGAGGTTTGATTTTAGTGTTAAGAGCATCAGAAGAATTTGTTTGTTGATTTCTGGATATGTTGGTTAGGTTGTGATATGTAGGATTTAGGGTTCCTTTTTTATTTTTTGGATCTATAGGCTTGGATCTAGCTATAATAATAAATATTGGCGTTGTTGCTGTTGTTTTTTTTTCTTCTTCACATGGGTAAATGGCTCGTTTGGCTTTGGTTTGGGGAATGATATGATCATATGGATGGTCTTTTGTTGTAAACATTTCTTTTGATTTATATAGGCGTGGGATCAGATACGTGGAGAAATTCAATTTTTTTAATTTGGTCTTCTCTGATTCTAATTTCAAAACCCTACTTCATTCAAATGCTCTTTTACAGGAATAATGAAATATGGTTGATCAAATTGGTTTAAATATTAGGCTTTAAGAAGTTCATTTCACATATATGTTGTCAGAAATCTTCAAAATTCAGTTTTTGATGGATAAAAATGGTTATTAACCGTGACGAAGTGATATAGTGAATTTGCCCACGCTCATTTTTAGGTAAATTTTATGAAAAAGGGTAACACGTGTTGTTGCATCATACTTTGCAACTGACAGTAAGAAGACAATGGGAGGGGCTTTTGGCTGGGGAGATGGGCGAGTGAATAGATTGCATTTAGCCCCTGTTTGGCACCCATTCTATTCTCTTTCTCATTCTTATTTTCTTCTCTTTTTTCATTTCAACCACACATTCTCCAAATAAAATATTATTACACACAAACCTAAAACTTTTCATCACTTTTTCATCACACATTCTCCCATCAATCACTATTTCAAAATTTCTCATTCTCATAAATGGGTGTCAAACAGGGGCTTAATCTGTTGTGATTTCAGTTGTTTTTACTAGAAAATGAGTTGTTGTTAAGGTGTGGTTTTATATGCAAGTGTAGAGTATTTGCACCTGTTAAGTTGGAATTCTGGAGCAAATGCAGCTGTGGGCAAATACTGAGAGCGAGATGAGAATAATGTTTTTCCTTCGTTCACTCTTTTGGATAAACCAAAAAGTTATATCTACTTACCGTACGGTGGTTTGGGTAATCTAGCATTTTGTTGTCTAGCTGCTTTTTTAGTGGCCATTTTTGGTTTGAAAAATTTAATTAACTTGGCCTTTGACCAAGCATTTTGTGTCGTCTGGGTTCTTCTTCTTCCTTTTTTTTTTTCTAAAGAATTTTTGCCTTTCTGGTTTAAAGTAAGTGTTTCTTTTTTACAGGTGGTTGAAGTTTCGACATCGAAAACTGGCAAGCATGGTCATGCTAAATGCCACTTTGTCGCCATTGATATCTTCACTGCTAAGAAGCTGGAAGATATTGTCCCATCTTCCCATAACTGCGATGTATGTTTGTACTTAACGATCTCAATCATTTTACTTTTTACTTTTTTTTTTTTTTCAATGCTCAACCTTTTTTCTTTGCTTTCTTTTCTTTAATTATACAGGTACCTCATGTCAATCGTACTGACTACCAGCTTATTGATATTTCTGAGGATGGATTTGTATGTCTAGTCTCTTAACATATGCTTACGAGTGTTATGTTTACGTGTACATGACTATCTTAGTTCTTGATATACGGCAGGTGAGTTTACTGACTGAAAATGGTAACACCAAGGATGATCTGCGGCTGCCAACTGATGACAACCTTCTGACTCAGGTACCCTTTAAGGCTCCATCCTTTTTGCAGGATTTGCCTCTCTTAGATTCTTTATTTACAGAATCAACTCAATAGTATAAATTGGCCTGCTTGTTATTATACCCTACATGAAAAAGAGAAGAAATGTCTGCCAACTTGTTCTTGACCCATATTTCAAGGAAAGTGTATTTTGTTTGCGATATATGTGCACCATGGACGGAACAAGATTGCAGGTTATATGTCTACTATAATTTTTGTTTTGCTATATAGAAAATATTTTCATTGGTCGTGCTGTGAAAGTGATCGGATTGTTAGGAAAACCTTCACATGGGGCTGAAAGACTGCCAACGAAAATTCAATGATTTACCTTATTTATTTTTTTGTGTCCTTAGTTCTCATATAATGACTACCTTTCTATTTAACTGTTGATTTGAAATGGGAAGAGATTCGTGGTGAGTTGCATCTTGAAAATTAAAAGCATGTGCCGACACTTTTCTGTTTCCTCCCACTATTGTCAATGTTTACCTTTTTTGTGACGGCCAATTTGTCCTTGACATATAATAATTGGTTGTTTGTCAACTTATAATGAGTGCAGATCAAGGACGGTTTTGCTGAGGGGAAGGACCTGGTCGTGAGTGTGATGTCTGCAATGGGGGAAGAGCAGATATGCGGTCTCAAGGATATTGGCCCCAAGTAGTTGGCATTTGTTCTGCAAACTGTCGTTAAAATGTCCCCCAAAATATATCTTGTAGTACTGTTTTACTATCTTTTATATTTTCAACCCCTTTATTACAAGTTTGTTTGGAGACTGCGTAAGGGTCTGTGGATTCTTAGACAAACCTTGTGTGTCTGGCATCTTGGTATGCTATGGATTTTACTGGTTTTAAACTTATCTACCATTATATTATGCTTCAATGGAGATCTAATTTTATGCTTTGGAAACTGAAGACACTTTTCTTTGTCCTGTCATACATTTACTTTACATGCATTCGTTTGGAGACCGAGGGCTTTGATTCTTCTAAAGAGTTAGGATCCGGTGAAGCAGAGACAACCCTCTTCATGATTGCTTATTAATTTAACAGGGATCTCTATGTTTGGCTTGGGTTGCTTCAAAATGGGTGTTAGCATCAAGTTTCATGGTAAATGGAGGGGATGGTAGGGACTTGGGTAAGGGGTGAATGGTATGGATAAGGATTAAAATTGCAAGAAAATTGACACAGGCACATGTAAAGCACAACCTGCAATGGATTGTGGTTATTTTCGAGGCGTTAAAATGTTTTGGGTTATTAATACTAAGTGGTTCTACATGTTGAAAGCATGATTTAAGTGTTATCTCATCCACTGTAATTGTGGCCATGGTTTGACCAGCCTTTAGAGTTGAGTCGAATTAGGCTATTTCATGCCAAGAATCATACAAGTATTAACACCTCTACTTCAATCTAGTTCGCACTATAGGTAATTGTTCAAGAATGCTGGTTTACTGCATTTTTGGCACTATTGCTGTAGCATTATGCCAGTATTAACCACTGATGTTGTCTGAGTTAACTCTTGAATATATGATCAATTGCTATTCTGAGCTCCTCTACGTATGAATGACGAGAGCTTACCCCCATTCTCTGTCTTTTGCTGCCGGAGGGGTTTGTGTTCTTTTCCTTATTATTATTATTTTATATTGGGGATTGGGGTGGATCACTTGATACCAAACCCGAAGCTTAAAGGGTCAGCTGAACTACAGAGTCATTCCATTATTAAGTAAGCAAGCTTAAAAAGTCCAGATGACACTGGAAACTTGCTGCACAACTTGCAGGGATGTTTCTATTTTCTTGCTAGGACAATATTTTAAGACAAGTTTTCTCGTTAGCATTTCAGACAAGGAGCTTGACATTATTGAAATGGCGGGGATGTCATCCGGCCTGGGAATCTTTGTCGTTGCAGGACTGTTGCTGAAATGCTTGGTAAATATAAGTCCAGAAATAGTACCAGTGCCTGCCACTTGCCATGAAGTGATGATGAGTACATGTAGCATTGAGCCATTAAAGAACTAAAACACAAGGCTAGGACTGCAACTGAGCCTATTTGGCGGAACTGCCAAAACCGAGAACTCAGTTTACAGTTCGTATCTTCTTGTTCTGTATAGGCATCGATCTGTTCTAAACTAATTCGTCATATGCATTATGCAAAAATGTTATTGATATGGTGAAGTTATGACTGTGGAAGCTATAGTTACAGATTTTGCAATTACACAAGGTCTCTATTTTAACTTGACATTTTTGTTTCGGTTATAACATAGCTGAAGACAGGAAAAAATATTAGTTCTAATCTTTAAGAGAAGATCATGTTTGTTTTCTTCCTTTGATTCAATCCATCCATCTGACTTGGTCGAGAAAACTCGATACCAACTGGTATCATTGAGGATTATAACAATAAATAGAATGTTAACCCTTGATTTTTACTTGTCGAATTTTTGAGCAGAATATAACTCGATGGGTTGTCACATGTTGTGAAAATTAAATGGCAATATGCTAGATTAAGACTACGTGGAGTGTTTTAAGATATCATGGTCCATCTATATCCTTGATACCTTCTCTATGCTCCCCCAAGGCTTCTGAAATTTCTATTATATTGTTAGCAACTTTTAGGTCTGTCGACGTCAAAATCTGGTAGAAGCTTGCAATCAACAAAATGCTCCTATCTATTTACCAATATCTACAAAACAAAACTCGATTATTGAGTTCGACAACAGCTATTAGAGTGCTTTATAGCCTCTTTTTTATACCTTGGCGTGGGAGGATTTCATTATGTCCCCTGTTTGATCCACATTATTTTTTTCATTTTCATTCTTCTACTCATTTTTAACCAAACATTCTTCAATAAAATAATATTTTTCATCACATCAATAACTTTTCCTTCTTTTTCAACCACATATT
>CAIGRF010086526.1:0-13327 GCA_903798235.1 Fraxinus ornus
TCCTGTAATCGTCTAAAACCCAGAACTCCCTCGTCAGCAGGAAGGCAAATCACCTTCCAACTACGCCAATGTAGACGACGCGCATGATCCTTAGAATCCCATAAGAATCGTGCAAATATACTCTCTAGATAGTAATATTCTATTTCAATCATGTGTTTTGAGCATCCACTATCCAAGAGCCAATTACTCTTCATTTGTTTTTGAAAATAATTTAATTATTGATCTTTGGTACCCATAGAAGCTTGGGTCTTTGGTAGTTAGTTTTAGTGGATTCTTGACCCACTTGTTCTTACTTTTAAAGTGTAGTCTTTTTTATTAGACAATTATAAGCAATATGTCTATCTTTCTTGCAAAAGCTACATGTTGTTTTTGAATAAGGGGTGTCTAAAGCTTTGACAAATAGATTTTTAAAAGATTTTTGTTTAAAAAATGGTTTATAACTAATTTCTTCTTTATCAAAAACACACTTTTGATCACCAATCATTAAATAAAATTCTTCTTACCTTAAATAAATTTACAAATAATCTTAATTAACTCTTCAGTTTTTTTCTTTCAAAGAAGAATATCAAAAAATCATATTCAACATTTCATTTTTAGTTTCTAAAATTTTCTCCATTTCATTTTTCAACAGGTAGTTTTTCTTTTTAAGAATATAGTGATTTAGCGAAATCTTTTCAAATTCCTCAAGAATTTCATCATAGGAGGTAGATAAATCATTATATGAATATTGTTCAATAGAGTTTAGCTCATCTTCGATTGTTATGAAGCACATATTGACAATTTCTTCTTGACTATCATTTTCATCGCGATCATCATCGTCGCTTTCATCTCATGTTGCTTGGAGTGTCTTTTTCTTAATACTCTTCTTCTTGTTAGAGCACTCGGTTCTCTTGTAATTGGGTTTGTCACAATCATAGCAAATGATTTTTTCGCTTCTTTTTTCACCATTTTCTTCTTTCTTTTAGAATCTTTGATTGTTTCGAAAATCTCTCCATTTTTTGACAGAAAGATCATCGAGATCTTCATCACTCATATTTTCACTTGTGATTCCTTCTTCAATTGTTGATTTAAGAGCAATTTGGTGTTTAGGAGGCTCATTTGATTCCTCTTTGATTTTCCTTGTTTTCTCCGTAGTTTCGGCATTGTTGAACTCATATGTCATCAAGGTTTCATAAATTTCTTCCAAGGGATATGAGTTGATATCTTTGGTATTCTCTATCAACATTCTTAATGAGCTATAGTCTTTCGATAGTGACCTAAACATTTTACTTACAAGCTCACCATTAGTAAATTTGGGATCAAAGCCTTTGGGGCCATTAACAATATCGGTGAAGCGAGTAATTATGTCAATAATAGGTTCACCTTGTTTCATGAATAAGTTTTCAAATTATTTAACCAATTGATTAATCTTGGTTTCCTCTACTTTACTAGTACCAACATGAGTAACTTCTAATTCATAGCAAATATCATATGCGGAATCACACATCCTAATACGATTAAATTTACTCATATTTAAGGCACAATAAAATAGATTGTTGGCTATAGTATTTAATATAATTTTCTTTTATTATCTTCGTCATACTCTTCTCTAGGTTTTGGAATGGTTTGATCGGGTTTGCCATCAAATTTAATAATCTTGGTAGGCACATAAGGATCATATTCAATGACTTCCCAAATATTATAATATATTGATTGAATGTAAATCATCATCCTAATTTTTCACTAATTATAACGAGTGCTATCAAAGAAAAATGGACGATTTGCAGAATGCCCCTCAAAATTTTGAAGATTGTGGTTAACCATTACTCGAGATAGTGAAATGTTTAAATAAAATGGGCACCTCGCTCTAATACTAATTGATAGCTCAAGAATAACTAACTAAGAGGGGGGTGAATTGGTAGTTAAAACTTTTTTTTGAGAAATTAATTCAAGTTTAAGCAACTTAAAGAAAAAAAATGAGTAAGTCAATAAAACAAAAATGCATAAATATGAAAGCAATAAGTAAAAGGGAATAGAGTGCACAAACGATGTAATTACAGTGGTTCGATCCAAACAATGATCTACGTTCTCTATTACCAAGCTCTTCGTCATGAGCAATTTTTTTCACTATATATGATTGACTTATGGTACAATCCAAACCCTTATAATGCCTTCGATGACTTACAAGTAAGGAGCACCGATCTTTATACAATATTGAGATTTACGGAACCTCAATATGATCTCACAAATTTAAAGGAGCTCAATTTTACAATTTGAAAGTTCTCTCTTAATAAATAATATTATTTAATTAAGTACAAAGAGAGAAATAGGCCAACACCTTAATAAATAGCAATGAACGAAACTCAAGTATTAGGTGAGAAAAACTTTGATGAGAAGAATGATTTTCAAAAGTTGATCCAGTCAAAAGTTTTTCAAAGTAAATGATTTGATAAAGATAAATAAGGTATGTAATCAATATAATTTACTTTAAGAATATCTTACTTTAATTCTCTCAAAAAGTATTTTTTGAATGCAAAGTGAAATGGTATTTATAATAGTCAAAACGCCAAAAATTTTAACTAACTGGATGACTTATCTTGACATGTGCATACTAAACCGGACAACCAAACTAGCCGTTGTGCGTCAAAATTCAGAACGGTTAGAAAATAAACCGTTGGGCGAACCAGACATCCACTTGGACAGTTTTTTTTTTTTTTTTTTTTNTTTTGAAGGACGTTTTCACTTTATTTTTCAAGGTAAGACCATCTCCAATGCATACCTCTTTGCACCAAAATGCACCAAATTTTGATGGAAAAGGTCTCCAATGGATCACCATCTTTTGCACCATTTTGGAAAAATGGTGCAAAGGTGCAAAGTCAATTTTGCCCTTTATCAAAATGGTGCAAAGGTGCAAAGTCAATTTTGCCCTTTATTTACTTTCCCAAAAGTTTGTTTGGAGGTTATTTGTGTCATTTTAGTTATATAATTTTTAATACAATTATTATTATTATAAATGATATTATTAGTATTATTATTTGCATTTAAATTAAATTTGAAATGTTAAAAATAATAATTACTGAATCAATTAAAATAAGAATAAAAAATTTAAAATATAACTAACACAATTATTTATAGTTAACATGAAATATTTTATAATAACCACATACCTACATTAAACGAGTTCTATTTAAAAAAAAAAACAATACATAAAAATAAATGCATATTTAGTAATTTAATATGTTTTAATAATATATTTATTTAATGAATTTAATATTTTCCTTAATTTCGTATAATTATTTATTTAGTAATTTAATATTTCTAAAATGAATAAATAATTAATATTCCGAATAAATAAATTACTAAGAAGAAAAAAATAGAAGAAAATGATTAAACACTGTTGATTTGGTGTAATGGTTGGAGTTGAATTTTAGTTTGGTGCAAAATTTGGTGCAACGCTGGAGATGGTCTAAGTGATATTGTAAAAGATTTTAAATATTAAGTCGAAATATTTACCTTTTGAAAAATAATTTTTATGCAAACATTTTTAGGAAGTAATTTTCTCGTGCATAAAGATTTATTGATTTGAGCTTTTAATGATTCATCACTGAGGATTGAAGTATTTTACTTTACAAATCCAAAACATCTTAGTCTAATCTCCTCGATGTTTGTCTCGAGTGATTTGTCAAGAATGCTCGACGTCCATCTTGATTTTCATTGATCGTCTGATGCGAGTCTTTTGGTAGTGATCTTTTGTCTCCAATTGATCAATTTTGAAACAATAGCTACGAAGACTTGAATTCAATTTGTTAGAGATGAAAACAATTTGTTTGTTATAATTAAAACGTGAAGTCAACTATAGGTCAACAAAATGGAGCCCAATTTATTTTGTATCTATGTGGCGGACATTGTATTGTATTTAAAGTTGATTTAGTCCATATTACAGAGAAGGAGGCGTTGAAATTTCGAAAAATCATAGTAATATTTCAAAGGCAAAATGTAAGTCCTCACTTATTCACGCTTGCATGGATATTTTCGAGATAGTTCGTAAGCCCTCACTTATTGGACCAAATTATATTCTCAAGGAAATTCGTAAAGCTCACCTATTTGAGATCGATGCATATTTTCGAGGTAGTTCGTAAGCCCTTACTTATTAGAGCTGCTCATATCTTTAAGGCAGCATGTAAGACCTCTCTTACTTGATAACTTATATTTCCCGCATATAAGTATATGATTCAGACTTAGGGACATTGTTATATTTATAAATTATGTGGCACGTGCAGGACGGAGGGGATCCCTCATACGTCGACTCGGTAATAATTATGTCAATTGGATTGGGCCAATTAATCAAGCAACCTCTTTTGGGCCTAGACTTAGGTTCGGTCCACTATCTTATCTCAGCCCATTCTATATCTTTTATATTTGTAAGCTCATCTCACAATCAAGATTTTTTATTCTAACCATAGTCAAATCCCCTTATTCCGTCTCTTGACTCATTTATAGCTCGTTTGATCATTAACTTGACCGTCGAAGTGCAAAAGGTAGCAAGCCCTTTTTCTCAGCTGGAGGCATTTGCCTCCTAACGGGGTGTGCATAGGTGACATCTACGTAGAGGAGAGGTGATCGATATTCAATTAGTGCATATTTTTGGTCAACATATTGGAGTGTTAGAGGGAAATCAGTACATTAACCATGTTCTAGCATATACAAAAGGTTATTGGAAAAGATAATTTTTCCAGGCATTCTTCCACCAAAGCAAAGAATCAGTCACCAAAATGAAGAAATCTACCATGAAAAATGACTTTCTATCTTTAAAATCTTTCGTAATTTGATCAAAACTCAATTTAACTAGAAAATCCGTACCATATTTGCAACCAGACTTGTCTCCGTCTACAACACCAGAATTGTCCTCCTCTCCTAAGGAACTACCTCCTCATTTATAAGTTTATACTCGACTTTATAAGCCACCATGCCTATAGACCCATTTGTCACCTCGCCGTCTAAAGATCTTGCATCTGTCATTTTTTCTAATCCGAGTCATTGCTCTCCGTAACGTAAATGTACTTGTTGGGAAAATGATAGTACTTGTATACCTAAATATGCTATTAGCCACTATATCACTTTTGATTTGTTGTCCCCTTCCTTTTCCTATTTCACATCCCATTTTTTTAGTGTTTTTGTACATAAGATAGTGACAGAAGCTTTATCTGATCCTAAGTGGCGAAAGGTTATGGAATTAGACCGCCTTATACGAGAATAAGACTTGGGGACTCGTTCTTTCACCGCCAAGAATACATCTTGTTGGTAATAGATGGCTCTATGTTCCGAAGTTGAATCTTGATGGGACTGTTGATCGACTAAAAGCCTGACTAGTTGCTAAAGTTTATACATAGACCTATAGTATTAATTATGAAGAAACATTCTCTCTAGTTTCTAACTTCTCTTCTATTTGCATTTGGATTTCTATTGTTCCTAACCATAATGGGCCAATATTTGAATTCGATATTAAAAATGTATTCCTTTACGATGAATTGCATGAAGAGGTTTGTATGGAGTAATTACCTGAGTTTGTTGCTCATGGGGTACTAGAATTACATTTGTAAGTTGAAAAAGACTATATGGGTTAAAGCAATCACAAAAGACATGGTTTGTGAAGTTTTTTTATGTCGTTCTGGAATTTGGTTTTTAGAGGTATCAGACATATAATTCAACATTTTTTTACAAACTAGTGTAGGCTATGTTATCCTTGTAGTTTATGTAGATGATATTTTAATTACTGGTGATGATGGAGATGGAATTGCCCGGTTGAAATAATTTCTACAAAAACATTTTCAAACCAAAGATCTAGGCAAAATTTCATATTTCTTTGGTATTGAAGTCGTTAGGTCTCGGGTTAGGTCTCGTATATGTATCAACTTATCTCAGAAAAAATATGTACTTGACCTATTAGATGAGACATGTTTTCTTGGAACTCGTCCAGTTGATACTCTATGGATCCAACGTGAAGCTTTTGAATGATGAAGGAGAACTGTTTGGAGAACTAAGAAAATATCGTCGTTTGGTTGGAAAATTGAATTATCTTACCATCACCATATATTGTCTATGCAGTTAACATCATTAGTCAGTTCTTAGATGCTCATCGGGTTTCTCATTGGAAAGTTGTGATACACGTTATTCGGTAATTGAAAAAGGCTCCAGTTCTTGGATTATTGTATAAAATAAATGGACATATCAAGTGTAGAAGTAAAATATAAGGCGATGGCTCATACTACTAGTAAATTGACATGATTACGACACTTTCTTCAAGAAATTAATCTCTCTCCTTCTACCCCTATTTCAATATTCTGTGATAATCAAGCTGCTCTACTATTGAATACAATCCAGCCTTTCATGAGAAGACAAAGCACATTGAGATTGATTGTCACTTTGTTCGGGACAAAATAATAAATAGTAATATATGTACACTATTTGTGAAGACAGGAGACCAGCTTGTTGATATGTTTAAAATGTCGTTGAATAGTGATCGATTGGGGTTTCTTTGTTTCAAACTGTATTATATGAAACATATGCTCCATCTTGAGGGGAGTTATGAAGTATGAGTTTTCGACATCAAGTTTTAAGGTTTGAGTTTTTGTTAGCCACCCTATGATCCCAAAAGAATATAAGTTAATATTTAAGATTGAGATCTCAGAACGTTACATAAAGTATTGGGCATTACAATCAACCTACATCCAATACGAAAATAATTAACAGTAACAAAGATCTACGAAGTGATAGGGGTTGGACTTGGAATTTGAAACTTGATAGTTTTAAAGTTTCAGACATTTACCACTTGCACTTGATATGACGTTTTTGTTTCTCTGTAAGAAATGACCTTCAAAATTATCAACAATTATTAAATTTGAGTTTCTTGGCTTAAGATTCCTTTTTCTTCCTCGAAATTTCCTCGTTGGCTATCTGCCTTTTTAGCCTCAGCCTCTTCATTTTCTTTTTTCTTCGAATGAATGAATTCAATCAAACCTTTAAGAGTAGAATCATTGTCATCGCTCTTGAGAAGCTGCTCGGCTACTTCAGCCGGTGTCACTTCAACAATTTTGATCAAATCCTCTATTTCTTGGAACAAGAAATGATCCTTGAGGCCAAGGTAATTAACTGCCAGAAGTTTGAATCCACAAGGGGTGCAATATGACATATTGATGTGCACGTCCATTCGGCCAGGGCGCAACAATGCTGGATCGAGTTTTTCTATGTGATTTGTGGTGAAAATTATGATACGCTCGTCTCCACAGCTTGACCATAAGCCATCGACAAAGTTGAGAAAACCAGACAGTGTCACCTACGAGAATCCATTTACGGTTTACCATCATATAAACAAACTTTGCTACAACATGCCGTAAGTTAAATCTTTCATTACACTGTCGGATCATATCAAACACTACGAATGAACATGTCTTAACTAAATCTTTTCGACTATCCTCAAAATTGTTCTAAACTTCAAAAGAGGACAAGAAATCCTCTAAATATATCTGGTTGGCAAACTAATTATTTTCCGTTTCTTAGGAGTTTCAAAGAAACCATTTACCATCAGATAAAAACAACTTGCTGAATAGTTGGGGTAATGTGTACAAGAACATGCACTAAGCTCTTTTATAATTCTATCGTGTTCAATACTGTGAACGGATAAACAAATGATCAACTAAGGGATTATGTGAGATAATTTGAAGTGAAAATTTATTATTTTTTAGAATGTGATTTAAACTACTAAAAAATTGTGGGTTGGGTCCGCATATAAATTTATTTCAATAGGAGAATGTTTAGTTGAGAATGAGTTTGAAAAAAAAGAAAATTATTTTTGCCAAACAAACGGTAAATATAAATTGGTTTGCAAATGATCTTTCCATTCCTAGATCTACACCAAAAACAAAAAGATCCACCCAAAAGCCAGTCAATTATTATTATTATTATTATTATATCTAATTTTCAATTCTTCTAGAGCACTTTTTGCTTTTTTGTTTTGAGGTTAAAGTCTTTGCTGCACATGAAAATGTTTATGATTGATAGACGTGTTCTCCAACCACTCCACATTATTATTTATTATCCTTCCTTTGTCAAGCTGCCCTATGTTTCGAGTCTCGACTGAAAACAAAAAAGTGTTGATTATTCCCCACACCCACCCTACCACCCAATCTGGATTTCTAATATTCTTTTTGAGCAATCACAAAATATCTAATTAAGCCCCCATTCGGCCTACGATTTAGGATTATAATTTTTGAAATAGAATTTTTTTTTAGATAATGTGTAATTAAAAAAGAAGGAAAAATTTTCGATTTACATATAACATTATTTTATGAAATATAGTATGAGACGAACTATGTTCAACCAAGTTATCTAAAAAATCGAACATAAGGGTGCAACGACACGACGAAAGTTCAAGACCTCCGCAAGCCCTTGTTTGGGCTTTATTATTTCAAAAATGCATTTCTCTCTCTTATTTTTAAATCACACATCCTCTAATAAGTTAATATTATACGTAAACCCAAAACTTTTCCTTATTTTTGCATTTTTCAAAAAAAAAAAAACCACAATTCCAAAATACATTTTTCTCAAAATTTGATTTTAATGGAGCCCAAACAAAACTACATTGAACCACATTATCTAAAAAGCCTACATTTTGGTGTAGATTTGCCCAATGTTTTCTGAACTAACCCTAATCAAAGCAGACTTCAAAAATAAAAAATAACAGAGAAAAACAAAGAATCACAAAATATGAATCCAAAATTTAAATGAAAACAAACTAGAGAGTAGAAATTCATCAAAGTAACCAACCTTGCTTTCTTCCTGGGGATAATATACAAGATGTGAATTGTCCTTGTTTGCCTCCCTATCTTGCAAATCAATGGTGCAATCAATATCTTCCACCACCAGTATGGACTTATTTGCAGTAGCTACCAGCAATTTTCTCAATTCTGAGTTCCTTCTTAACTCAGTCAACTCCAAATCATATATATCAAAATTCAAGTAATTCGCCATCGCAGCAATCAAGCTAGATTTTCCAGTCCCTGGAGGACCATACAGCAAATACCCTCTTTTCCATGCCTTGCCAATCTTCCTGTAATACTCTCTTCTCTTCACAAACCTATCAAGATCCTTCATAATCATCTCCTTTTGTTCAGTGTCCATTGCTAATTTTTCAAACGTCGCGGGATGATCAAGGCTAACGGGTTTCCACATATCGTTTATGTTGTACATTTTTTCGTAATCCACTGTGAAGATTTTCACAGTTTTTTTCTCATGTTTGTTTACAAGGGATTGGTTTATGATGTATGGTAAGTAAGAATTGATGACTAAATCTTGATTTTTCTTGTGGAAAGTGAGTTCGAAGGATCTAACCTCGGATCTTAGTGTCGAATTCATGTCTCTAGGGTTGTAAAAGTTTCTTGATTCAATCTGTTTGCATACCCAAATCCATCTGAATTTCTGTCCTTTGTATGTGTCTATTACTTCCTCATTGCGTTCCATGTTTATGTTGAAATGCTTTTCCTTTTCGGGCTTGCTGATTTTGAGACGACGCGTGTCGGGAGTGATTTTTGGGCCGAGATAGAGTTCGGCAGCCTCGTAGATTTCGTTGTTGACTAGACCATCAAACTCGTCGATCACCATAGTTAGTTCATTTGAGAATTTGTTGAACAAATTTCTCAAGCCCGAATAAATGTAGTCTTGAAATTCATGAGGAAGGTAATCGTGCACGACGCTACGAACCACCACGACCGTGGCTGCGACGGAGCCGAGGGTGGACAAAACGGTCTTCGCGGTCGCGAAATTGGATTCCGAAGAAGGCATGAATTTGAGATTTGCCCAAGAATTGGGATATTTTATGGGTAATGTGAGAATGTTGAATTTAGCAGAGAGAGATTGATGATATCCTTCAATTTATAATTTGTTGAGAAGGATCTAGAGTCAGCAATAAAATAAAATCCAACAGTGAACACAAGACCTGATTAGAATTTTTAAACTCATAGCGTGGACTTTGAAATGACTTGGTCAATTATTTAATATATAGCTTCTTCGAAATTTCCTAAGGAGTGGCTCAAAAGTCACGTTAAGGCTAAGTCAAGTTTTTATATTTTCTTTGGCCTTTAAAGTTCTGCCGCGTGTCATATTTTCACGTGTAAATTTCATCCGCGGTTAATAAACTCTCAATGAAATATCAATTGAGTCATTAAACTTTAATTTACCTCAAATAGATTATTGCTCCATCACCTGACCTATCTATCTCCCAAACTAATAAACATTGTATGTATAGATCGTACTTCCACATAATAGCTACTTGGCACCATAGAAACTAAATGATAAAATTCAGATCT
Organism: Fraxinus ornus; assembly: GCA_903798235.1. NCBI lineage: Eukaryota > Viridiplantae > Streptophyta > Magnoliopsida > Lamiales > Oleaceae > Fraxinus > Fraxinus ornus. Next base: position 10,341 of record CAIGRF010086526.1, read on the forward strand.
ATGGAAATATTTTAAAGGTTAAATATTGTGTTTATTGTTTTTAAATGTGGGACATTAATAAGTTGACGTCTACACAACAATTATGTGAAAAATGCATTGAGTAATGGTGACGAGGATGTGAAATTTGAAACCATACTCGAGTTCAATCATCTAATTTGAAACTAAATTGAAATTTAATAACTCAATTGAGATAAATTAAAGTTCACTACACCAAAGTTTACGACTTTGGATGGAATTAACCCTATCTTCGCATTATTGGGATATGCAAAAATGAGTTCGGTCTATTTTTCTTTGTAATTGTAGGAAACATACAACAGTGGTTAATAATACATTTCATCAATTTTTTTATCAAAATCTATCAAAAATCTAATTTTAATCCCACCAAACAGTGGTTAGTATTCCGTCTCTCTCTCTTATTTTTCATCTAAAAATTATATCAACTCTTATAAACTTATACCGTAGAATTAAAATTCAGCAAATTAATTTTATTAAGCATATAAATAAATGACTCAAAAATTATATTGACTCATATGAACTTAATCATGACTATATCGTCTATACCCTAACTTACCGAATTTTCACTTGGCACAATCCCACATCATTTTGCACATCTCACACATTTAATTCAACCATTATAATCTTGTCATGTCATCCATCTGTCGACAAGGATCAAACTACACGTACAAATTGCTTTATTGTAACCATTAAACCAAAACTCTATAAATTAATTTATCGTAAAACTTTGTCTGAAAGTCAAAAAAAAAAACTTTCTATTTCCAAGAATATAAACAAGTGCATTGCGTCTTGGATGGGGGAGAGGTCAACAGAGTTGTAAGAGTTTGTCAATGGACATTCGGGGTGTTTGATTATCTCGTTTAGATGTAGGTGATTTCTCCTAACCACATAAATTTATATTTTCTCTTTTCTATTTAGTTTCTCTTTTGACTGCATTATCAATAAGTATATTTTATACGTCTATCTAAACCTTTAAAAATGGATACTTAGGACTAATTTTACGGAATTATTGCTTAATATCATGTAAAAATTACCTGTTTAGGAAAAATTCAATGTTTGACTAGGCTCTGGAGAAAAGAAACGAAAAATCGTTTGAAAATAATGAGTTTTGTGCATAATTCCGATAATGGAGATCAGCTTGATACAAATCGAAAGATGAAGGCCTTAATTTCAATTATATGGTACAAAAGGTGGATGATAATTTGAATTCAAGGGCCAAAATACAAATGTGAAAAAGTGTTAATACCTTGCGATTGCAAGGTATAAAAACTATTGTGATTAGGAGTGGGCAACGGATCGGGTCGGGTCGGGTCTGGCCGATTTTTACCCAAAGTCGACCCGACCCGGTTTTACCAGCTTTGGACTATTTTATAAACTGAACCTGCCGATCGTTCGCAGGAACCGACCCGGCCAGGCCCGAGGTTCAGGATGGGTCGGCAATTTTTTTTATTTTTTATTTTTTAAGTTTTTTCGATTGAAGTTCAAACTGCCAAATTCAAGTGTGTGTGTGTGTGTGAACAAATAAGAAAGGATTAGGTGTAGAATTTCCTCGTTGAACTGGCCAATGGGTGAACCCATCATGAAAATTTGAATTTGTATTCCTGAAATTGCATAAAAAAAAATTTATATTCCTGAAACCCCACAACTAGCTCCACCACAAACCACCCATAAGCCGCTATACACGGCGGAAGATTGAAATACCGCTGCAGCCACAACAAGAACTAGAATCAGCTTCTGTGACAGAAAATGATCAACCACTGGTGTCGATGGAATTGCCACCTACTGAGCCACTACTTCCAGTCGAAGAACAGCTGAAAGAAGTCGTTACTGTAGAAAAAGAGACCCCACTAATACCTCCACTGCCAGAACAATCACTCACGGCGGAGCATGTCTCTGTCATCACCACCACCGCGCCCACAACACCAATTTCATAGCCTCATTTTATGGATATGGCGTAATTTGGAAGAAATAAGTAAAAATGGACTAAAATGGAAGAAAGTGATAGTTAAGGGACTAAAGTTGAAATATGTTAAACTTGTTTCTAACCTTGTGATGAAGATTCGAGAGTATTAGAGGTCAATTGGATGAAGAAAGGAGTCAAAGGGGATGAAATTTAGCCAAAACATTATCACATATCAACTTTCAAGTTGAAAAGTTTTGCATCGATTTTCAGTCTCCTATTGAGACCAGATTTTGACATGGAAAACAATTAACTTTGAAGATGGTAACTGAAGTAAAGTTGTATCCCTTTGAGTTAGCTCTTCAACGCATCTTGAATCATCTCAATCAAACATCGGTGTTGAAAGATATGACCAAAATACTAAAGGCTGTTCAACTGTGTATTGGGCGCCCACCCAGTCGCTCGCCCGAACCTAAAATTCAAATACAGAAGCATTTTATTTTGCCTGAGCGGCTGCCCTACTTTCTACTGGGCGGCCGCCCAGGCAAAATTGGGGAAAAATTCTGACTTCCGAATTTAAGTCAACTACCTATGGAAACAACTATAAATACATATTTTAAAACCCTAGAACGTACCAGAACGCATCCAACCTATTTTCTCTCTATTTTTCTTAGATCTATCATGTTTAACTAATTCTTGGTACTTGATTGAAGGATACCGAAACCTTAGAAAACATTATAACTGTGAGATCCACCTATTTTCATTATTTAATTTATATTTTCAGTATTGAATATTCTTTTATGCAAAATTTTATGGTTGCCATGTTTGATTGTTAAGAGATCTATTAGTTTTTCATATATTGCAATCTATAACTACGTTAAATCTCAAATTCGTAATTGTTTGAATCATTTAACTTGTGAAACACTAGGACTTGATAATTTTCTGCGATACATGTTATTGAATTTTAAGAATAATGTTTAAATAGATTGAATGCAACCGCTGGTGTTTGTATTATCCAGTTCATCTATTTCTCTATTGTTTAAAACTGTTATTAAATTGAATCTTTAGCGCT
>CAIGRF010086538.1:44246-65076 GCA_903798235.1 Fraxinus ornus
CCGCATCGCTCCTAGGTGCGCCTACGCGGCGCATTTTAGAACATGGAACATATACATACAATGTATAAAGTACAGAGACATTTACAGTTTTACCCTTTTAACTTTTTGATAATACAAATAAATGGAGTTTAAAATGTTTAGTTGAAAGACTTGTGAAGTTACGAGTTTGATGAATATTTCAAGGGAGATGAATGTACGAGTATGATACCAAGAGAATTAAAGAATATTAATTTGGAAGGTGAGGGATGATGTCGTTCTTCAAATGATATTAAGGGCGACAAACATGTCGAGCTGTTTGTCAACTTGTAGACTCGTCTCAATTCGAACTTATTTTGAGACGAGTGATAGTTTGAGCTAAGTGGGCTTGACTAGTGAAAACACGAGCCCGTTTGTTTTTTACTCGTTTTGGGCATATCATATAATTTCTTTAAAAATATTGCTCCTTTTTGGGCTTTTTTTTAAAAAAAAAACCAAAACAAAAGGAAAAAAAAAATAAGAGAGTCAGCTTGACACATGAGGCCCACGAGCTAAAAGATCTAGGTAAACCAAGAATTTGAACAAGAATTGAGCTCGAGTGTCTTAGGGCACTCTAAATGATACAGTAGAACTAACTTTCCTAAATTTGACTACTTGGGCCGTTTTTAATTAAAGATTTTCCCTTCATACTTCTTGTTTACTTTCCATGAAAATGGAACACCTTCCCACAGCCTTCTGTTAGCCGAATATAAGGTTTCATGCTGCAAAAGATTCATTATTTCAAATTAGATTATGTCCCCGTTTCTCTTATATAAAAATTATATTTTTAGTAAATTTTGATAAAAGTTGGTAAAATATGTGGTTGAAAATTTGATAAAAGCTGTGAATCTAATGATACGTGTGGTTGAAAATAAGTTTAAGGAAATGTGAGTTTTAAAATGTGGATCAAAGACGAGTGCTTATTTTTGACAATGTAGCACTGTCCGAACATTGTTAGGACTATTACTTATGTTGAATAGAATACACCAACAAGAACTTCAATGTGTGCAAAATACAACACCTTTGATGACCACAAAGATTTAGTCATTTAGAGGCTAGAGCTCATTTTAAATCCACACATACACCACAAGGTTACTTCAAACTTTAAACTTAATCAAACAATACCATGAAGGTTGTCCAAAATGAGTTGCTCACAAAGAGCCTTCTCAAACGGACAAAGAATAATGAAGGAAGAAGCTCACACAAAGAAGAGGAGAAGAAAGAGGCGATTGCTTCACTTAGCTCACAAAGAGGAGAAGAAAGGCACAAACGGCTGCCCCAATTTCTCACAAACCAATCTTTAACCGCCAAAGGCACTCTCTATCTTTAGTAACATGCATTGTCTGTTGTCATGTCCGTCTACTTTTTGATATAAAAGACGGTAACGTACATGTTCATGTTGTTAAAGCCATTTTTCTTGTCGCGAGGAGGAAGTAAAAATATAAAAGATAACATTATGCCTCTGTTTGGTTAAGATTAAAATCAAGTTTTTAGTATAATTTGATAAAAGTGAATGAAACGTGTAGTTGAAAAGTTGTAATCCTGTGAAATGTGTATTTAAAACTAATTGTTACATTTGACTTAAATTTAATTCGATTAATTAATCGAACCAAACATGGGCTAAATAAGGAAGTATACATTTTCATTCATATTTAGAGCTAGAAGTAAGATAAAATAGCAGAAATTCAACTCCAGAACAATAACTAAACCTCAATAGAGATCTCTCAACTGGCTAGCTAAAACTTAATCAAACCTTGTTCATTTTACAAATAATCAGTTGATATGAAACATAAATAACAAATTTACAATGAAAAAAAAAATCAAAATTGATTGACCTCGACTCGATTTCATTCCAATTAAGTCGTTAAATCAATCTTTAAATGACACATGAAAAAATAAAAAAAATAAAAAATTGATGCAGGGAAGAAAAACACAAGAAGCTGAACCTTTTTCCAAAGAGTTAATACAATTTTTCTTTATAAAATTGAGATTTCCATATGGACAACATTTTGGCCTAAAATTTTAATTATATGAACATAAGTTTATGCAACTAAATTAGTTATTTCTATTTTCCTAATTATGATTCCACCTCAAGATGGGTATGAAGCTAACAAATGCGTGGGTATGCATGAAGAATTCCTCCATGCTCTTGCATGCAATTTAAGAATTTCTCTTGCTCTCTCCTTTGTCTTTGATCCTCGATCAAAAACTTGAAGTAAAACGCACAATTTTGCCACTGCACCAATCTGCAACATTTCTTGTAGAACTCCAGGACTTGCTGAGAATTTCGATATTGAATGTAGAATTTTTATACCGCTCTTATTTGCTGCAGACGAAACCCTAAGAATCTTTTTCGAAACAATGGCTAATCCTGCACTGTGATTCAACAATTCAGCTCTTCCCTCGGCGCATTGGCATAACAAATCCAACACCATAAGCATCAATTCAGAAGCCCTTTTGTCCGAAGAATCAAGTAAAAGGTCAATCAACAGAGGCACTGCTCCAGCTTCCACTGCTTTGATTCTGTTTCTTCCCCATGGACATACACTGATAAGAGCTTCCAATGTGGCCTTTGATGCCTTCTGAGAGATTTGATCATTCAATATATCAACTAATTCGAGGAAGAATTCGGGTCTCAGATTGATTGGTTGATTTGAGTCAGCTACTTCGAACATGGATTTCAGAAGCATGATAGCATAGACTCGAGAGTCATAGTTCCCAGATTGCATGATGCTCGTTAAGGACTCGATTAATTCGATATTACTTTCCAAGAGGGATTTAAGGCCTGATACCGATAGCTGGAGATGATAGAGAATGCTTAAGGCTTCATTACTGGCTCTTCTCAACTCAATCACATCTTCTGATACTACTGCTGAAGATGCCTCTACGTTTTTCTTCACGATTAATGAAGCTAAGAACTCGGCCGTGCCTGCTGTTTCCATGCATCTTTTATTCGCTTCGTTGTGAGAAGCAATGGATCCAAGTTTCTGTAAGCACTTCATTTGCATATTTGGAGACTTGGCATCATTGAACAGCTTCAAAAGTTGGGTTTTACTGATTGGAGCTTTCGGGGTCGGAAGCCTCTCGACGCCGTCAGGAGCATGGAGGGTGCACCATGATTGGATAAATCGCCGGAGAATGATGTTTGGGGTCAATTCTGAATCAATAACAACTTGTTTCGTAACTGGGCAGGTATTATTTTTCAGAGAAAACAGCCATTTTTCGATACTCTCCCGATCATATGTTATACCAGTCGAGAGCGTAACAGGGTCTTTCATAATCTCTAGACTGATGGGGCAGAGAAAGTACGATGGAATTTCAATTTCATCCATAGCAGAAGTAGCTACAAAAATCAAGATGTGGTAAACCTAAGATCTCAACAAAAAATAAGTGATTATACAATTTTAAGCAAGAAAAGAAGTAAAAAAAAAAAAAATGTAAGCTATAAGTAAATCAAAGAAGGTGAAGCTGTTGAGGAATTGTATGGATTAGGAGTTTGGAGGATTTCGTTTTATATGAGTCTATAAAGAGAGAGAAAGATTCAAATGTGAAAGTCAAAGAAAATTGTGTGCGCAGTTTGTGTGAAGGAAAGAGTATTATTGTTTTTTTCTTATTATTATTAAAAGAAATTAAATATGGACTTTGACTTTTCTAAGATGCAATTTGCAAATGACAACTTTACTAAGTCTTACGTGTATGTTTGTGGGCATATTATTGGTTGCCATTTCTGAAGTTGACTTTCTCTCTTTAAAAATTTAAAACGTATGATTAAGTCGTGCTCAATTACCATGGAGGAGTAAAAGGGATAAGGATTAGGGGCGTATTCGGTAGAAATTAAAATCGGATTTAAATTGAAAAATTAGTCGTTATTGTTGACTTTTATTAGACGAGTGGGACCCAATAACAGTTATATTTTCAATTTTAATTGAATTTTGAATTGTACCAACAAGCTCTAGAATTTGGTAAATTCCAATTTTTGTTCTAATAAGGACCGTTTGGCAAAATTTGCATTCGAATATATCTGAATAATTTTCTTGAAGTGTTTTGAATCTTTTGATCAATTACAAGAGTTTTTAAATGAAGATAGTCTATGATAACTTTCTAAAAATTCTTTTACATAAAAAAAGAGCCATACTTGGTGTACATAAGATATTTTTACAAAAAAGTTAACTACACATACATTGGTGGGTCTCGCATCAATAAAAAAAATGCCATAAAATACATCCACTTACCCTCCCATGGTGTCTATCTGTAAATTTTACGGAAGAAAATTTTCTGTACAAATGGTTTTTTCCAAAAAAATAAAAGTAAATGCAAAAATCCCGTCAAATTGATCTTAACTTTTGCAGTACGTACCTTCCGGACCGACAGCTGATAAATACAGGAGGTGACCACCGGTGCAGTTCACACAGTTGGAAGCCCATATTGACCAAGCCAGGTTGGCACAGGCTCGTACTACACGGAGTTTTTTCAATTATTTTTGTATTATAAGGATTTCCCTGATCATTTATTATTATCTTTGTTTAAGTCAACCAAAAAAAAAAGTCAAAATCTCTATGATTTTCATTTCATTTCATGAAATTATTATATTAATAAATAAACAAATTTTGAGATGAGTTTTTTCGTGTGGGATTGGATGAATAGAGTTGTATGTCATCTAACCTCTCTAAATTAAATTAATTTAATTTAATTTACCAATAGTAATTTACTAATTAACTAGCCGAACGTACTTTTCTAAATAGTTTAAAAATATTCACCGTGCTAATTTCGTGTTATATATTTATTGTTTTTAATGAGCCGACGTACATCTACAATAAAATATTAAATACAAGGATGATACTCAACGGTATACAATTCAATATTATGACAACCCAGAAAAAAATGCTACTTTAGATAAATAATTCTCTAAGGAATGCGATTTTACTGATTACTCCATACGTCCCTATTATATAGGCTTGTTTCGTTTTTCACACGGATTAAGAAGACTTCTTTAATGTTATTGAAAAATTAATTTTTGTCAAGAACTTTCCTAATTTACCCTTATTTAATTTTCAGTGAGAAAAACAAAATTATTGTTGGAATTAATAAAGAATTTGAAGAAGAAGAAGAAGAAATGAGAGTTGTTTCATGTTTCCAAGAAATGGAAAATATGTGTATTTGGATGATTTCAAGAAGTTGGCATATTAAGTTGGGAAAATTTAATAATGGTATATTCGTAAAGGAACACAACAAAATATTCTACATTAGGAAACAGTCATTTATATTTCGGACAAGAGAAAAAGGAAACGCAGTCTATATAATTGGGACGGATGAAGTATTTTTTATATAACAGAAATATTAAATTATGTCTATAGAAGATTAATGATGCAATAAACACCACAATCAATATTAATAATTGAATACTTTGTGATTAAGTAATTAGAGAAACTTGAAAACAAAGAGTTGAGCTTTAAAGGAATATGAAGGTCGACCGTCCAAGTTTATTTTTTATTAGAGAATGTCAACCCATCACATGATAAATTGCATCGACGACCTTCGGCTATCATCTCTTATTGCTTAGAGGTAAATTTTTAATTGTTTAATGTCACCTTTGGAGTACTAATTCTGTCATTTGAATAGTTCCAATTCCTAGGCTTTTATTAATATTTTACCCGGTGTTATTAAAATCGGCCCAACCCAGCCGGTTCACCCATGAATGGATCCAAAGGCCAATCATGCTCAGTTAAACCATGAATCGGTGTTACTAATTTTTAATTTAAAAAATTTCAACTATTTTTTATTAATGGGCCCCATACACTATAATTATCAAAGGCCTATAGATGAATTTTGGATAATATGCTCATTTTATAGATACATTTCTCTCAAATGATTTTATAAACTTTCAATGTGGCTCCCCTGGGGCATAGCTCAGTGATGCAAAGAACAAGAATAAGGTAGTCTCAACTGAGTTGGCCAGTGTGAGAGTTCAATTTCTGCCTCTAACAAAGATTTGGAATTGGACTCTTTGTGGGCACCACTATGACAGCTCTTGTACTCTGACCTGTTAAGGCACATCTCGCGATTTACCTTCTCCACGATGCTCTAGGGGCAGGGCGGTGAGGGGGCCTCAAGATTGGGGTTCAACATTTTTTTATAAACTTTCAATGTGGTATAGTGTTATTATAAATGCACTTCTTTCAAATGTTTTTATAAACGCTCAATGTGAAATAGTGATATAACAAAAAAAAAAAGGTTAAAATGTCCATCAAAACCATTTTCCAAGCCAAATATATGATTTTGAAATTCCCAACTACCTAATTTGTAATATTCACTTCCGTCTCTTCATTTATTTAATTTTCAAATTTAACTTAAATTACACTCGATAACGAATCTCATTAACAAACGTAGATTTACTTTGAATTATTAATATGGAAATTCAAAAAAATTATTGATTTCATAGTATTTTATTGATTGTGTGTATTTATTTATTACGTTCAGTTCGATTCCGGTTGAACCTTTTGAACTTTCACCTTTCACCTTTCACCTTTCACCTTTTTCGGATCGATGCCCGTATCAGTTTTCAAAACATTGATTTTACCAGTTAAACTCTTTCATGGTGTTATTTGTATGTAAAGTTGACATGCAATTGGTCAATTTTTTTTTTTTTATAGGTAGAGAGAGTTTGACAAATTCTTGTTCCCATTGGAACAAATGTTATGTAATATTGTATTGTTTTGAATGGTACAATCAATACAAATTCAATCTTTTACACTTATTGTGTAATTGAAGTTACTAAACATGCCACAAGGTGACGTGCAGTACATCGTATTAGACTGTGTAAAAAGCTTAGTATAAGTTATAATGGATATTACTCGATAGAGGATATTATGGTGGATTGATGAGTATAATTTTTTTTTATTTTTTCATTCAGAAGAATAAAATGTAATATTCAAATATTAATATTATAATTAAATAATAAAGTCGTAAATGTTCCCAACAATCACTTGTATACTACTAGCCTAGCAGGTAATATAGTTAAATAATAAGAACACTATTTTTTATCGTATGGAAAACATTTTGAACATTTTGATCAACTCTACAAGAGCAGATTTAGAGAACACTATTTTTTATCGGTTGGACAACATTGTGAACATTTTGATCAACTCTACAAGTGACGTTTTAGGGATTTAGAAGCTTTCATGTCAAAACCCCCATCCCAGAATTTTAACTTATGTCTCGTGGGCAGTGTTAAGGGATAGAATCTCATATCGAATAAAGATGAAAATATAGACCACTTTATAAGAGTTTGGGGATACTCCTCTTAAAAAAAAGATTGACATTTTAAGATAGAACTCCAAACCTTAACATGCAGTGCCTCATATAGTTGGTAAAGAGAGTCACAATACCATAAAGGTCAGCACAACATCTCATGTCCAGCAGTATTGTTCACCCGAACATCGATGGTTGAAAAAGGAAAATCATCTTTAAACAATAATTACTTATTTTATTGAAAAATTTTGTTAAAAAGCATAAAAATAATCAATTTGAGTCAACGGGACATAAAATAGTAGTAAATGAAAAATAAAATTATATTCGAGTTAAGTTAAGAAAATTAAAACTCAATATCCTGTTTCAAACTTTTTACACATTTTTCTTTGCAAATGACCGTGCACTAAAATATATTTTAATGATATTTGTGCGTAAAGGGGGATGGGTTAAATCTTTTTCAAGATTTTGAAATTGAAAATGAAGAAAATATTTAGGTCTAATAGAGTAAGTGTTAAATATATTGTTTTGTCAACTTTATATTTTTAAACATGGTGAAATTAACGCGGAAGTCAACAAAATAATACGAAAAAAACGATATGCAAATGGAAGTAAATGTTAAAAAATTTAAAGATTTAAACGAATTTACTGAAGACAATAAAAGTTGGGGATTGATTGCACAAAATTCTCCAAAAAGGACAAACCAACTCAAAAATAGGGCGTCGACACATGATTTGACAGTTTGAAAAAAATATATACATAAATAGGTGCTGTTAAGTTAGTTTGTCCATCATTTTCATGTCTTTGAACCCGTTCAATCATTATTATTCATGAAAAAAGACATCCAAGTTAGTTGGAATTTGAATGCATGTCCTCCACTTTCTATCCATTAACAATTAAATCTTTATTTTGCTAGGACCCAAAAAAAAAAAATAAAAAAATAAAAAAATAAAAAAGGAATTCCAAATTTTTAGGGGCGTGGCTGCCTGACGGACGTCTCTTTTGAGCAAAAAAATTAAAGTGAAAATTACAGGGACTAAGTATTTTTCAAAATCTGAATTCATAATTAAGAGTTACTAATTTTTTCTTTCAAAAATCAGATATAATTAAAATTCTAAATATTAATAATAATATTATAAAAGTTATTTTACATATACACCTTACTACCATATACCCTCCCAAATCCTAATTATTTCCCAATTTCTTCTTTCTCTCTTCTCTCACTCTTTCTTCTCTTACCATTTCTCTATCCTCTCGTCGATGATGAGGGCTACGCACGACGTGGCGCAGACGATGCAACCACACCACCTTCGATCCCCCATCTCTCTCTTCCCGTCAATCTCGTCTCTCTCTTCACCGCACCACTGGAAAGATGCACGCCACGCTACTCTCTCTCTCTCTCTCTCTCTCTCTCTGTCTCTCTCTCTCTCTCGCACCACCACAAAGAAGCCACGCTATTGTGGTGCTAATTTGAGTGCCACTGATTTAAGCGGCATGGCTATGGTAGTTTATTTGAAATACCAAGTTCCTGTTACTGATCTGAGCGGCGTGGCTATGGTGGTTGATTTCAAAGTGTGAGTTCATGTTATTAATCTGAGCGACGTGGCTGTGGTGGCTGCAACGATCTAAAAACGTGAGTTCTTGTTACTCAGTGGGGGGTTGATTTTATTAGTGCTATGTACTACAAATGGTGGTGGGGTGGTTGTGGTATTGACAATGGTAGAAAGGTGTTTTTGGTGGTAGATAGGTTGGTTTTATTGGTACTGTTTATTGCAAATGGCGGTGTGATTCGTGTGAAGGGATGCTTGTCGGTTGTGGAGGCGGTTGAGGTGGCAGTGGCACTATAGTGTTGGTGGTGGCGGCGGCGACGGTGGAGTAGGACGAAGATTGTTTGTGACCAATAAATTTTATGATTGTGACCAATAAATTGATTGAATTGAGACTAATAAATAGTATGTGACCTAAAAAATGTGATTGTGACTCACAATTTATTAAATAAGTTGTGATCGAGAAATAATTCGTAATCAATTAATTCGATAATTTGTGATCAAATTATATAGAATTGTGACTTTTATATATTTAATTAATAGAATATATTTTTTAATTAATTATTTCATAAATAAAATTTAATAATATTTGATTTTTGAAGTTTTGAACCTTGTTTCTTAGTTTTGAAATGAGCCAAAGTTAAACTCTTCGATATGAAATTTTCCCGAAATTAAATAATATTATTCACCTTAATTCACAATATATCATCTATAATTACTATCCATTATAAATTTATGTTAAATTGTTTATACGTGCTAAATTGGTGTATCAAACATAGCCTAAATGACAAAAACTGCTACATTTTCTTTTCAGGAGATACATTTTATAACACATTCTTACACCTTCAATAGTGTGAGGCACGCACGCCTTACTACCTACAATGTTCATGTATCATCCTAGAACCTCTTTTCCAACATCTTGGTCTCTTTCCACATGAAAATTGGCGATCCTTCAAAGCACTTCATTACAATTCTCACAAAACAATCCCATTTTTATACTATACTTGTGACATTTTGCAAGGTCGGCCCTGACTATAGGTGGCGTAGGCGAATGTCTAAAGCTCCGTTATGATGAAGACCCCAAATTATGTAGGTTAATTGACTGGTTGAAGAAAATGAAAATTATAATTAAAAAACTCTTTAAATTAGAATTATCATATACAAACACAATAAACTAATAAAATCTGAAAATACAAACATGAACGAAGGGTGAATTCTACCTATTTCCAATCATCAACAGAGATATTGTTCATGCTCATTCATTTTCCTCAAGTTCGAGATTATATTGTTGCAGATTTTAGTAGCATCATTGGCGTTGTATGTAGGAATCGCTACCAAAAGCCATGGTTAAGATGCGTTCAAGACATCTTCCAGCAAGCTTGATAAATGTGTTTTTGCACACTTATTCAATACATACATGTGCTTATTATTGATAAAAAGAGCGGATATTGACTCACAATTGGCTAATTTTGGCTTTTGTTAGTGATAAACTCCCAAAGGAAAGAGAATAAGGCAAAATGAAGTGAGAATGGATGAAAAACGTACAAAATTATGAAGTGGTGACCAAAATGTGTAAGTGTCCAAAATTTAAAGAACATTAGATGCAATTTTATGGTGGGCGTAATTGAAAGAAAAGTCAAGATTTGATGATCAAATTGTACAAGATCAAAGTTGAGGGACCTGTCATGCAATTATCTAGGGACTTGGCTGCAATATGAAATAAGAAAAAAACCAACTGATATTTTGGCAGAGAGCTGGTACCTAGGCACCACTTTTGAAAATGTGGGGACCGTTTTGTTGCTGTCTGAAGTTTCAGGTACTTGAGCTACAATTTTTTGATAGGTTTTAAGATTTTAAGTGTGAAACGCACGCCTGGGGAGTCAATTTTCAGCTTCTTCATTCTCTTTTTCTTTTTATTTTCTTTCTCTTTTTCCTTCTATTTTTTTTTTTTTTTTGATTTACTTGTAATTTTGGAGGCAAAATCAAGAGTACAAGGAGAATACATCCGAGGATTTTGCAAAGCTTTGGAGAAATCAAGATCAAGCAATTTTCATCTTTAAAAATCTAATAAAAAAGGTTTTATCTATAACCTTATATTTTCTCCATTATTTTATCAAACTTGCAATGTATTGTATGGATTATTCTTCTTTTTATCATTTATATAACATGATCTAAGTTTTATCATTGGGATTTGTGGTTGAAATTTAACCTAACTTGGATTAATTTCAATATTTGTTTTTTAATGTTTAAATACTTATTTTCATGAGTTTTTACTATTTTTATTATTACATTTTCATTTATATGTCCAATAGATTATTGCGTTTAGTGATTTGTACATTGTTCGAGAGAAGATTCTGCATTTTAGACCAAATAGTAGAAACCCTAGGTTTGTGTAGGGGATAGAGATATACCCCTAACCCTAGGTGACCAATTAAACTATTTTCACAAAGATTTAATGCGGTTGTTTGATTTTAATCGAAATAGAGATATAGTAGGTTAAACTAATCAATTAGGGTTAATTTCGCTAGAGAGATGTAATTAACTAAAATTAGAAAATTGTGTCTAACATCGTAATTAGTAATTTGTTAATTGGCTTGTGGAGAAATTAATTAGGCGATGATTAAGCAAAACCATGAATCAAAACCACGTTTTCTTCCAAAATTTTCAAGTGGTCACGTTTTCTTATTTTGTAGAGTTTTAGTTAATTTCCCTTGTTTTTGTCACGCGTTTTATGCAACGTGAATTTTACCGCAAATGTACGGTGTCAAGTTTTGTAATATAGTATGAAAGTTAGGATGTCGAACCCACAGATATTGTAATTTAATTTCTACCAAGTACTATAATTTTATAACTTCTATTTTGTCTAGACAAATGAATGGTTGAATGATTTTATTTTAAACTAATCAAAAGTAAAATGCTACGACAAAATTGGAGAATATAAATTATCAAAATGAGAAAGCCTAGGGAATGATTTCACCAACTTTCAATTATGATTCAATGACTTCAAATTATTCCAATTGATTTTCCCATATTTAAAAAGTAGGTTAAACTAATCAATTAGGGTTAATTTCGTTCGAGAGATGTAATTAACTAAAATTAGAAAATTGGGTCTAACATCGTAATTAGTAATTTTTTAATTGGCTTGTGGAGAAATTAATTAGGTGATGGTTAAGCGAAACCATGAATCACAACCACGTTTTCTTCCAAAATTTTCAAGTGGTCACGTTTTCTTATTTTGTAGAGTTTTAGTTAATTTCCCTTGTTTTCAAAATCAAAATATTTATTGTGTGTTTGTTTTTATAGTTAAAATTAAATTAAAGTTATGTAATCAAAAGTAATATTACTCTAGGGATCGACAAAGATTCAAGAAAATTTACTTTATTACTTGAAGGCGACTCGTGCACTTGCGGTTTGCACTTTCATAGCGACCAAAGCTCATCCGCTCCAAATCAGCCCCCTGCTGAAGATCCTCCAGATCCGCAGGAGGATTCATTAGGAAAACCAACACCACCCACCAGCAGTCGTTGATCTTAGAGCATTTGAGGAGCTCTGTTAATAAGTTATCACGCTAACACTGTTACTGAATCAAAGAAATCAACATCCAGAGCCAAACCACCTGGTGGTTTTATGGAGACCCTCGAGCTCGAGCCCCTCGTCCCATTCCGAGCAATGGTGATGTCAGCACTTTGAGCGTACATCTCATGACCTCGGGTTCGAATCAATTACTGTGGATTCTGCTGAACTAGCCAGAATCATTCGAGATAGAATTGTAGCTGGTATGCTTCTGAATGCTCAGGCAACAATAGGGTTCACCCTTAACACTCTTTTTACTCTCAAGATCTTATCATACCTTCTGCTAGATAGTTTCAAATATCCTTGGGTAAAGGAGTATGACGGGACCACCGACCCCATCAATCATACCTTCTGCTAGATAGTTTCAAATATCCCTGGGTAAAGGAGTATGACCACCGACCCCATCAATCATCTCAACATATATACAGACATCATGAACTCATAGGTTGCACCTGATGCAGTAATGTGCAAGGCCTTTCCTTAAACCCTTACGAATGCAGCAAGAGATTGGTTTTCCACATTGGAACCCAACTCCATGGCTTCATTTTCAGACTTGGTTGATAAATTATCTGCTTTCTTTGTAAATACCAAGTGTATCAGGAAGATAGCCGTCTCACTCATACAGATGCGTCAAAGACCAACGAAACACTTCACAATTTTATGACGAGATTTAACAAGGAAAGGCTCCAGATACCTAATATATTTATTACAGTTGTTGTCTCTACATTAACATATGTGATAAGGTGCAAGACATTAAAAATGTCATTGTCAAAGACTCCTCCTAAAACGGTGACCGAGCTGTTAAGCCGGGGTGAAAGATAAATCAACATGGAAGTGACCATGTACCCAAGAAGAGGTGGTTCGACCCCAGATAAATTTGAATAAAAGAGATAAAATGAGTTAAACCCCTAACAAGATTACCATCGAGGAAAGTCCAAGTAGGAAACGCAACCAAAATCATTCACCTGCCTTAACACCTCTAGATCAAATATTTTAATGGAAATCAAGGATCTTAAGGAGCTTGATGACCTCCCAGGATGCGAGCTCCTCTTGCAACTTGAGATAAGAGCAAGTACTGTGATTTTCATCGGGACCATGGACATACCATGGAGAATTGTTATGCCATACAATAGGAGATTGAGACTCTGATCAAGATAGGGTTTCTGGGTACTTACATAAGCCATGACAAACGTCATAAAATGATCAAAACAGAGTTAAGGCCCCAAAGGTTCGGGGCGATAAACCATCTATAGTAGGAACCATCAATAGTATTGGAGGAATAGCCTCAGGGAAGACTCCAATAGTAGCCGCAAGAAATATACCTGACAATACACTTCTGCTTCAAGAACAAATTTTGATACCATAGAGGATATTACGTTCGGATCAAAGGACTTAGAAGGCGTGTCATATCTTCATGATGATGCATTAGTCATTAAAGCTATTGTGGTCAATTTGAAGTAAAAAAGATATTGACGGATAATGGGAGCGCAGCTAATGTTCTACCTCATGAGGCCTATAGCAAGATGGAGATTTTGGTTGAACAATTCAAGCAAGTCAAGACTCTTCTCCAAGGCTTTGGGGAATGAGTCATCATTTCTGAATGAGTCGTTGAGCTTCCTTTAACCTTGGCACAAACTATTAACAAGTGACACACATCATAGCCTTCCATGTAGTATTGGCCCCTATAGATTACAAAACCATCCTTGGAAGACCTCTACTAAATAAGATCAGAGCAATTGTATCTACCTTGCCCTGAAATTCCCTATAAATAACGGTATAGGAGTTGTACGCGGAGATCAAACAGTTGCAACACGGTGCTATGTCACTAATGTTCGAGGAATAAGTAACAATGTTATTCAGTTTTCAACCTTCGAGCCTTAGCTTGAGTACCGTGAGAGACTAGCCCCTGTGGAGGAGTTAGCAGAGGTCGAGCTCGAGCCAGGAAGGAGAATGACCGTCGATCGAGACTTTGAAGCTTCACTCACAGCCGAGCTCATTAGCTGCATTTCACACAACATTGATGTCTTCAAATGGAAAGTGGAAGACATGCCTGGTATTGACCTTAGGGCCGCAGTTTATAAGATCAATGTTAATTCAGAAGCTAGACCAGTTAAACAAAGAAAAAGACAGTTTGCACTTGAGTGGTGGGAGATTATTCGTTAGGAAATCAGTATGCTCATTAAAGCTCAGTTTATTCGAGAAGTTCGATATCCAGATTGGCTCACGAATATTGTTCTTGTTAAAAAGACCAATGTGAAGTGGTGTGTATGCATTGAATTTACCGATCTCAACAAAGCATGTCCTTAGGATAGCTACCCCTTACTGCAGATTGATAACCTCGTGGACAGCACATCAGGCCATAAATTATATAGTTTTTTCAATGTATATTTGGGTTATCATCAAATCCTCATGGTTGAGGAAGATCAAGAGAAGACGTCTTTCATGTTTGACTCTGTCATCTATTGTTACAAGGTCATGTCGTTTAGATTAAAGGATGCACGAGCAACATACCAAAAGCTTATCAAAAGGTCTTTGCTAACTTAATTTGTAAGAACATTGAGGCCTATATGGATGACATGGTGGTAAAAAGCAGACATGTAGACGACCATATCTAAGAACTTGATGAAGTACTCATTGCACTACTAAAGTATCGAATGAGACTAAATACAGCTAAATGCGCATTTGATGCCATCAGGAAAGTTCTTGGACTTCATGATCGCATATAAAGAGGTAGAGGTCAACCCTGATAAAATACATGCCCTAACATCTATGGAGTTACCTAGAAATAGGACGTGCAGAAGTTAATAGGTCGGATTGCAGCTCTAAACAACTTTCCATTTTTCAAAGCTTTAAGGGGTAACCAAAACTTTGGTTGGAATGAAGCATGTGAGTCAGTCTTCCATGAGGTCAAACAATTATTGGCTACACCTCCAGTTTTTACAAAACCAGAGCCTGGTGACACCTTGTTATTGTATTTGACAGTTTCTGAAAATACAGTAAGCGGAGTATTAGTGAAAGAGGTCAACAAGATCCAGCAACCGATTTATCATGTGAGAAAAGTACTCATTCACGCTGAAACTCGATATAAATTAGCAGAGCAGTTAGCTCTTGCCTTAGTTGTAGCTGCACGACAATTGTGGTAGTACTTTCAGTCTCACTCCATTGTCGTTCTCATTGATAGGGCTTGGTGAAGTTGACATAGAGCTCAAACCCAGACCTTCAATTAAAGCACAGACCTTGGCCGACTTCATAGCGAAACTCATTCTAAGGCCTTGGGGGCTAAGAACGACCCGAGCTCGAACAACAAAACTTGGGAAATTTTTCTTAATGGGGGCATCAAACTATATCAAGATTTCCAGTGATTCATAGTTAGTCATCGTTGAAATTGATGGCACATTTGAAAGGAAAAATGAAAAAATGAGCTTGTATTGTTTGAATGTTCATGATCTACAATGGCACTTCAAAAGTGTGAAATCTTAAAAATAGCTCGAGTTGACAATTGTAAGGCCGATGCTTTGTCCAAACATATTTTCGTGGGAGTTGATGACCTTGATAGGATAGTCCACATCAAAATGGTTATAGAACCAAGCATAAATCAGAAGCCGGGCTTGAAAGACATTGACCATGAGCCATAATAGATGGACCCTAACATCAACTTTCTAACTAATAAGGAACTACCAGAGGACCGTTGAGCATCTAGAAGCATTAGGTCAAAAGTACAAAGGTATTGTATGAGCAGTGAAGTTCTATTTCGCAAGAGCTTTACTCTTCCATATCTCAAAGCCTTAGACCAACAGAATCAACCCAGGCCCTAGTTAAGGTCCATGAGGGGATATGTGAGAACCACTAAGGAGCACAAGCTCTTGCCTTCAAATTGATTAGGTTTATTGGCCTCCTATGAAGAAAGCTGCAGCATAGTACGCTAGGAAATGCGATAAGTGGCAATGTAATCCACTCATGAGTTAAAAACCTTACTCTTATTCATTACATGACTCTCTTTGAACAGTAGGGTGTAGACATCTTTGGGCCTTTTCCTCTTGCAAGAGGCCAATTGAAGTTCGTTGTTGTAGCAGCAGAGTAACTTTACCAAGTGGGTGGAAGCAGAACCTCTAGCAATAATATCTGAGCTCAAGCTCATAGGTTTCATTTGGAGGTCAATAATATGCTGGTTTGGCATAACCAAGGTACTGATAATTGATAACGGGAGACAGTTTGATAATTCTCATTTCAGAATTTTTTGTACAAATCTCGGGATACAACACCGCTTAACATCAGTTTCGCACCCGCTAAGTTGGATTAGCTAAGGTAACCAATAGGATCATACTGCAAGATCTCCGAATGAGGATAGGAGATGCTAGAAGTACTTGGCCCGAGGAACTACCTTCCATACTTTAGACTTATATGACATCTTAGAGGACAGCAACAGGAGAAAACCCTTTCATGCTAGTGTTTGGTATTAATGGTACAATCCTAGTTGAAGTTAGCATGTCTACCATTAGATGTCTTGACCCCGAGTTGGAAGAGCACACTACTGAACATCTTGAACTGTTAAAGGAAGTCTGTGAATAGGTCGCCATAAAGGCGGGGTCTTACCAAAGTAGAATAGCAAAACACATCAATTATAGAGTTAAGCCCAGAAGGTTCAGGGTGGGAGACATAGTACTGAGAAGAGCAGAAGTAGCTGGACATACCCCTGGTAAGTTAGGACCAATCTGGGAAGGACCATTCGAAGTGATACGACAAGTTCACGGTGGAGCATACAACCTAAGAGACAAATCAGGGAGACCACTTCCAAAGCCTTGGAATGCTAATAATCTAAAAATTTATTACTAGTAGCTAGCCCTGCCTTGTCTATTTTGCTTATTTATTCTAGTTTACTTTTAATTGGGCTTGCATGACCTATGCATTTCTTTATTACTTTTAGCTAGTTTACCTTCAATCAGGCCTGCATGCTACATGCATTTTTTCTTTTCTTAGATAGTTTATTTGTCAAGGTCGACGAGCCTACATTATTTTTAGAAGATAGGAAAGTTTATATAGAGTAGCAGTTGGGATTACCCGACAAAAATTTTCTCCAGAAGAGTTGAGCGAAAAGTCGTGCCCACGAGCAAGCACATAAAAGTCCTAACCACGAGCATGTACATAAAGTCCTGCCCACGGGCATATACCTAAAGTTGTGCTGATGAGTAAGCACTCTCCAAGATTTTTCTCAACAACATGAACCCAAGCCACTCGACATCACCATCCATGACTTTTACATCATCGGGGCATAAAGTTCAGGCTTCAACCATTTAGAGAAAATAACCGAGCTAAAATTGTTAGAGCTTAAAAGATTGAGATATATCATCAAATAAGAAACAACTTGTCTACCTTATTATTTACAAGTAGTAAGTTCGAGCTAAAACTGTTAGAGCTTAAAAGATTGAGCTCTAACACCAAATAAGAAACAGCTCAAGCATCGGCCTTGTTATGTACAAGTAATAAGCTCGAGCTATAACCACTATACCTTGACAATGTTTGAGCTGTTTGGTAAAATTATCATGTTCAAGCTTTTTTTCAAAAAGCATGATGTTAAACCATATAACAGGATCAAGCCATAAATCGTACAAATACAAAAAATTAATTTGAGATAGTAAAGTGAGCTAAATGTAGATTGATTCATATCATATGGCCAAGATCGTGCCAACTACTTAAACAAAATTAAAATAAAAAAAATACCCAGAACGGGCCATGTACATATTACATCCTAAAAACTTTAAAAAAAATTGTTATTAAAGGTTCGAGGTTGGGAGCCTAATCTAGATCGTTAGTATCCTCATTCATTGTAGCATCGACCTCGACCTCCTGGTCAACCTCTTCAACCTGCTCATTCTCGTCACCCACAATATCAACCTTGATGACAGAAAGCTTGAGCATTGCGTGGAGCTCATCCATGGTCCTCAAAGACTTGATTAGAGGCTTCATATCCTTAGGCAATTAGGGTCGGAGGAATGCGCGAGCCTACTTCAGGCCATAGTTGTACGAAGCAGCCCCATAATCCCATTGTAACTTGCCGAACTTAGGAGAATTTTTGAAATCCTCCACTACCTGAGCACGAAATTGAGCGATCTCATTTTCAAAACTCTTCTTTGGATGGATAAGCTCGATCTTTGCTTCTTTGACCTCATCCCTCATCACCAAGGCCTCGTCGAGAGCTTTTTTTGGATGCATAAGCCTCACTAAACTCACGCTCGAGCTCACGGCATGCTTCTTCTTGTTGTTTGTTGCTTCTTTAAGCTTGACTATTTTCGTGGACTCGCTCTCTCCCTCGTGACCAGCCCACGAGTAATTCTCAAAATCTAAAAACAAAGCTCAAGCATTATCACTTGTCGATGAAAAAAAATATAAATAGATAAAAAAATAAGTGAAAATAAAAATAAAAATACCTTAAGTGTTAGAAGCTTGAGGTTTTTCACCTCTTCTTCAAGCACGATTTCCGTTGAATACTTGGCAACTATGCTCGATATCAGCGAACCGTTCTCGTACATTCCTTGTACAACATCATCCTCCATATCCACGATCTCTGGAGTTCCTCGAGGCGTTGATGACCAAACACGCTAGGGATGGGAATGACCACTTCTCGAGCTAAACCCAGACATCTATCCTACACCTCGGGGGATGGAAACTTTAGGTACATCCCTCATCATTTTCTTTACCACGCCCTTAGCTTGGGAAGCAACTGGTTCCCTTGGGACTTCCTTGAAATCGAGGTTCGAATATTAGCTGGATTGAAATTCATTTCAACTTCTGCACAGTTGACAAAGTCTATAGCTCAAGGAAAAACATCTATTTTTAAGAAAAAGAAAAGAACAACAAAAAGTCATACCCTCAATTCCTTTTACATGTGCAAGGTTGAGGATATCATCATTAAGAATTTGCTCGAGCTTATACACCAACGAATCAAGATTCTCTAACTTCACTCCGTCATTTTCTAACATCTCAAAACATGCTTGACCCTCACTGAATCGATCAGTGTTCGAGATATCCCAACTAGGGCTAAAAGGGTAGTTGGGGTCATGGGGTTTGACAAAAAAAATGTTATTTCCAACGTCGGAAGAGATCGACATTTTGGGTGCCTTAAAACCTCCTTGGACTGACATGTATACGAGAAACTATTATAGTCTGCGGCCATTTTGAGCTCGTACACCATCTTAAGGAGGTCGATCCTAAGCCTAATCCCATAAAAGATCACGCTATAAAAAAAATATATTAACATCATCCACCCATTTGAGGCCAACTGGCCCGGGCACATATAAAATGTGACCAAAAACTCAATAAATAACGGGGTGAAGGGGCCACCTCATACCTTCCTTGAGGGAATCCCTAAAAAGGCTATCTCTCTCTCTTGAGCATCGGTAACTCTGTCACAAGGCCCAAGGGGCATTACCCCATACTTACTAGCTACCTCTATAATCTTGTGTTCTTTATAGATGGTATGGAGTTTGGAAAAAGTGAGAATCACTTCTTCCGGAGGATTAGCACTGACAGGCTCGACCATGGGAATAAGGGACAACACTAAATCCTTTCGACTGCCCGAGCTCGACCCCCTCCCCGGGGAAAAATAACCCCCACTCTCGTTTTTACTCAAAATTTGATTATTAAATTTAGAATAATCTTAAAGTATCGAGCACTTACCTTAAAGATCAATTGCCCACAAACCCACTAAAAGCTCGAGCTCGAACTGCCTTTTCACAGAGAGTTGAGAGCTCAAAAGTGAAAATAAGATATTTATAGGCCATGGGAAAGGCCAAAGGTCATCAAATTTGATCCCTTGGCCTCGAGCCACGTGACATCCATCCAACGACCTTCACCCTACCTTACACGTGTCACTCATCCACTTGACCATGATCAAAGACGTTGCTCAAGCTCGAGCTGCTTAAACTTCCTTGCACCTCATCTCGCAAGCTCGTTCACCCATTAACAAGCTCCGATTTGGATGCACGGGAGCCTATGATGTGCACAGAAGATGTAACCCTAACTCAAGCTCGAACTATTTGCCTAGAGCAATCGTTCTCCCAAATTCTTCACATACGTAGTTGGGCTTTAACCTACTGGTCGGGCCTAGTCCAGCTAGTCTGTCATTGGTAGAGTCGGGCCTAACCTTGGCGATATTACTCTTCATGGCCATATCTCGTGCCTTTTAAAAGTTTTAGTCCTTCCATGACTAAAACTTTATACATTGATCCTCATCTAAATATCCAACATCTTGTAATCGATATCAAACTCCAATAGGTAATTTCAGTATAACTCAATCACTATATGTGATAAGGATAGGGCTTCTAGATGGTTTAATCATTCTAGGATTCAACCATCAACCTTTATAAATACAGAACCAATGTTCATTATTCAAGTACGTTTTACATAATTTTCAGTTTATAACCATACGCATAATTTCTCTCTCTAACATAAGC
>CAIGRF010086572.1:0-10328 GCA_903798235.1 Fraxinus ornus
AATAAATAAATGAATTATAATCACTTTCTGTCCCATTCTAAGAATTTTAATTACAAGAAGAATTAAAGTAGTCCATTAGGCCACATACTGCCTTGTTCTTCAATTTTTTTTGGTGTTCAATCAATGAAATGTCCAAAATGTGAGTCGACTTAATTTTTAAGCTCCAACCTCACAAACCCTATCAACACCACCATGGTACCACCTCCAACACCCTTCTCCACCAAACCCAAAGGTACCAACGGCGACAACGATAACGGCAACCCCAAAAGGGGGGCGCCATTATCTCCATCGGAGTGGCGGCAACAAGATGAGGCAGTAGCTGCAGCTACCTTCTGCTGCTGCTTTTACTTGGAGGTTCCTCCATGATTCTTGGTCTTGTTTGTCCCATTTCTCCTTCATTCCAATCTATTAACAAATATCTTCATACCATATGTTTTTTTGTCTTTGAAACACCAAGTCTTCCATAAAAAAATCAGCAACAAAAAGAAATGTTTGGAGCCCAAAGTTTCATCATCTTCTCTTGATACAAAAGTGTAGAAACTTTGAAAATGAATGAGCAAAATCCTATTGTCTTATGGCTTACATTTATGTAGAGATTTTACAATAAATAAATTAAATTACAAGAGTGTGAGGGGGATATTCTAGAGCTAAAAGTTATTATAACACCTATACTAAAAATGCATATTACTCTAAGATTTTAAAAGCTAATCCTACTCAATGATCTCTATAACCATTTGTTGGATTTTATATTTAATCTTTCCAAATAGATTATAAATCCTAGATCTCTTTTGAGGTTATTGGAATTTGTTTTAAATTTTTCATATATAAGGGTTAGATTATAACCTTAGAAGAGCTTCTAATGGGCTTTCATATTTTAAGCCAAAGCTCTCCCTTAGATCTTCATTTTTTATCTTTATTTTTAGGAGCCTCTCTTTTTGAGAAAATGAGATAATGTGGCTAATCCTAATGTCTTTAGAATTGTGCCCACAAATGGCATATTTATAATATTCAATTAGGGTTTCATAATTGCACAATTCCCCTTGGACTTTATTAAGTAAGCTAATTAAGTATCACACCTATATTAGATCCAAGTGAGGGACGTAATCGGACTCACAAGACCCAGGCCCCAATAATTGTTTCTAATTGGGTTGACTCGGACCAATAAAGACACATTTATTAAATCCAACATATTATATCAAAAGTTGAAATTGCACTCTTGAGTCGAATAATAATCATGGAAGCACATTATGATTCGATAGAAATATTATCCGATCATTGTTTTACAAATCAACCCCTGTTTGACCGTTAATATGTAGGAATGGAAAATGTCCGTTCTGCCCGTCCTACATTATAACCATCCCAGTCCCATTTCCATAAGACATATCTATAATGAACAAATCATAACATAGAGTCTAACGTTCTCATCATCGGACTACTGAGCTCATATTTTATATATATATTTCGATTAATAAAAAAAGATTAATAATTATATTGGATCATCTATGGTCGATTAGATAGTATCTAATTTATTTGAGCTTGGATAATATATATGTCCGAATGGGTCCCTATAGGAGCTCGAAAAAGTTTTGAACTCAATTATAATTATTTTTGAAGCTTTTGACTTAATTGTAATTCTAATTAAAGTTTATGGACAACATGTGCATTTAAATCAAACTGAGACCTAAATCAATCGGTTGTGCTACATATACAACACAACTTATAAATTGTTGTACACATGCATGATGTGAGATATGATTGGGTTATAATTTCTTCAATCAAAAAAAAAAACTTCTCCACTCTCTTTTTGATACCTCATCTGTATATAAATCATTATGTAACTCTATTATGCACAGGTAACACAACTCTAATTTAATTTGAACTAGCAAGATACGAAATTAAGAGCTAGATCATCACATGTAACATTTCACTTTTGAAATTAGTAACTGATTTCGCAAACTAAAATGTAGTGATACTTAAATGAACATGTAAATGGAGACCGACTGCAGAGATTTCACATGGATAATTATATGAGTGTTAGTAGTTAATCTCTAACATTCAGTAGTAGAATTGGTCCTTCGACTTGATGTCATCATAATGCCTTATATGGAAACAATCATGTTTTGATGATGTTGAATGTTACTCTGCCCTGAGTCTCTATTACGACATTTTCGAGTATGTCAATAATCATATGAAAGTTTTGAATGATCAATACACTAATCGTCACTCTTAGATAGTAAGAGATTTTTATCTACATTTCATTCAGTTAAATTGATAACGAAATCTTTGATTAATGTGTACTCATAAATCGAAAAGAGTTTTCGATTTATATTGACGTAATGGGATGAAAGATGATCAATAAACGAGATTGATACGCTTCATATCTCGTAATTGATATGATCATATTCATGGCAAATGAACAAGTTTGATTTTGTCATATCACGTGACATTTCTCGTCACATGTGTTGTCTGACACATAGATGATGTTGATTTGGAATGACGAATGTGAATTAACCCTTTTAATTTATCTTATCTTGATTAGATAAAAATAATAATTCACATCGTTAAACATTATAATCGAGAATCTAATGAGTCATACATAAAAGGAGAACTAGAAGAATGAAATATACTAATTAATTAATTGACAAGTGTTGAGCAATTAATTAATTGAGTTGCTTGTTAATATATTAAATTAATCAATCATATTAATTAATGGATCATGTAGATTAATTAAACATTGGACCATATCAAATTTAAGTGTTGGGTCAACCCATTTGAATTTCTATTAATAAACTACTAGAGTTTGAAAAATCATACAACACAAATATCATTTTCTTGCTAGTACAAGAAAAAAACTATAATTCTCTCATTCTTGTTTCCTATATGAATTTCCATTGAATACTGAACAATAGGACAACTGCATGTTGTAAATCAAAGTTGTTATTCAAGAAATTCATCAAAGGTATAATTCTTTATCACGATTTTTTTTTTAACAAAGAGAAGATTTTTGGTTGAAATTATATATTACTTATTTTCCGCTGTGCATGGTTAAGTAAATCCCAACCGTTTTAACATACAAAATGAATATCAAGTTACATTGAGTTCTTTATTTTTGGAATAATTCTTGTTTTGCTTTACAACATAATGATCATCTCATATTACTTGTGAATCATTTATTTATTTTTAACTTAGTTATTATTATTTAGTAGTAAAAATCTATCATTATGCATCCTTTTGGACATCAAGAAATTTAAGTACAAATATATTAAAGAAAATGGAGGTTAAAAATTACCAGAAGTGAATCGATGGAGTATCAAAAGAAAACGCAAATGAAGGCTCAAGAACTTGTGTGATTTATGAAGTTTTCTGAGTTTACGTTGAAGTGGCCATTGTTTTGAAACCGTTCGTTCTTCTGTGTCTGTCGATGTTGGTGTGATGGCGGGTGGGTTGCTGTAGAAGAATAAGAAAAGTCTTTCTATTTTCTTTTATCTTCTCATTTTTATTTTATTTTTTATTTTTTTGAAATGGGGAGCAATAAAAGAAAAGTGCCTTACCGAACAGCCCTCTGTCGAAAAGGTCACCTGCAAGGCTGCCTAACTTAATACAAGTTTGGATGGGAGTCATCAGTTAGGATTATATGTCTGAATTTTTTAAGAACTTTGAGATGAAGAAAACAACTCGAGGATGGGAAAAAAGAAAGAAAGAAAAGAGTGGGCAGAACGCTGTGCGCCGACGCCCCTGCCAGTTTTTTACCTCGGGCATCAGGCAAGGGCGAACCCAGCACTTGGCCAGTCCCAGCGGTCGCCCGTGCTAGATCTGTCGGAAGCTTCAGGTAAGACGCCACCAACTCGCCGTCCGCCGGGAAGAAAGATGAAGAAGACACGCTGCTGTTAAATTTTTTTTCCCCTTTCTTATTGTTTCATTTGTTTAGGCCTTAATTAAAAAAATAAGGCCCAACTAATGAGCCAAATCCTTGGGTTTTGCTTGCAATTGAAAGTCCATATGCCATTACAAAACCAAATCCAATTCATTTTGGTGCGGCAGAGGAAGGAGATGAGCTTCTGGCTTCGTCTCGTATGCGTTCTGCTTGTTTGTACAGGTATTAGCTCAAAAATCTTATCCCTTGAAAATTTGAAATCAATATTGCTATTTGCTAGTGCTTGTGCTATCCATGAATCTTTCTAGATTTTGTTATGATTCTAGATTTCTAGGTGCATTTTGCTTTCTTCTTCTTCTTCTTCTTCTTCTTTTTAGCTTTTGTGAATATGTGATTTATGAATTATGAGAAATGAGAATTTATGTTATATTATTGTCTGAGACTATAAGTTATGACTTGTGATTTTGAATTGTGAATTGTGATTTGGAAATTTAGGGTTTTCGAAAATTAGGGATAAATGAAAAAAATTAATGGAGAAGATATTTGGCTCAATTATACCATGTGTACACTGTTTTTTAATCAATTTTACATATGTATCGAATTATATTTTCAACTATTAATATAGTTGATTGTCAACGGTCATCGATCACCGGTCAACGGTCTCCACCCTAGCTGAACCAAGATGCTGTATTCGCCCCTAGCACCAGGGTGCTCGGATGGTGGCGCCGTGGTGTTTTTAGTTCCGTTTTTTTCTGAATTTTATGTCTTCTTCTTCATCTAGAACTCCAAAAAATGATTTATATATATATATTTCACATTGTATCTTCACAAAATAGATATTTAACATCTAGAGAGGTTTTGAGAATATATGATAGTTTAGCCTCGATGATTATTAGAACTTCAGATCAATTGTATATTTCTCCATTATTGTTCATGAGTCAATAAAATCTCCAAATTCTTTTGTCATATTTCTTGTCTTTTACTATCTTTTGCTTACGATCATATACTTCATATTTTGCCATACAATTTCGATATTTCAATCCTAAATTTCAAGTGGAGGAAAAATACGTAATTCTTAACAAGTGATATCATAGCAATCATGTCGGTCATCAACAAGTGATATCAGAACCAGGTTCAGCAGTTCTGCATAGCGCAATGTTTAATTTGTTCGATGTTTTTGCTCTTGATGGCTTCCATGAAGTTCGCTTTTGGATCGCACTAGATTCTCGATGTGGCAGGTTAAGATGCGTGCAGTACTTGCACAAATGGATTTGGATGATGCGTTGTTGAGAATTGATAAGATGCCCACAACTTTGACCGCGAAGAAAAAATTATGGAAAGATAAGAAGACACTTTCTCATATTTATCTTCATCTCTCAAATAACATTCTTCAGGACGTTTTGCAGGAGGTTTCAGTAACTGCTTTATGGTTGAAATTGGAGTAATTGTACATGATCAAAAGTCTAACAAGCAAATTGTATCTAAAGCAGCGATTATACTCTCATCGCATGACAGAAGGTGGATCCTTGGAAGATCACATGTCTGTATTTAAGGAAATAGTCGCTGATTTGGAAACTTTGGAAGCAAAGTATAATGAAGAATATTTAGCATTGATCATATTGTGTTTGTTGCTCGCTTTGTTATCTTTATTTAGAGACACAATCTTGTATAGTTGTGATACTCTCACCATAGATGAGGTGTATAATGCTTTGTTTTCAAAAGAGGAGATGAAACATCTGGTTTCTGAGACCAGAGATGGAGAAGGCATGGTTGCTATTGTGGTTTTGGAATGGACAGATCGAAATCTAAGTTCAGTTGTAATTACTGCAAAAAGAGGGGACACATTAAAAATGATTACTACAAATTGCAGAATAAAGCAAGACTGGCTGCAAATTGGAATGGTAAGCAATCTAATACATCAAGCGAAGCAGACCTCACAAAGAACAATGTAAATGAGGGAGATCTTTAGGCTGTTTCAGACATCGAGTCTAAATCAAATGAGAATTGGATTCTGAATTCAGCATGTTTGTTTCAAATATGTTCTAATAAAAACTTGTTTACTACATATGAAACAGTTTCCAAAGCTACATAGTTATGGGAAACTACGCACCTTGTTGGATTGTTGGAATTGGTAATGTCGGATTGAAACTAATGGATGGGACAATTAGAACACTTTGCCAAGTTTGATATGTTCTAGATTTGAAAAAGAATCTCATCTCATTTATCTATCCTTGATTCAAAATGTTATTAGTTCTTTGGTAGCGACAGAGGTGGAGGTGAAGCATTGGAGGTTTGCAAGGGTGTCAAGATCGTATTCGAGAGACAGAAAATATATTAATTATACATTTTACAGGGTCATGCAGAATCTAGAAGAGTCAATCAACACAGGTTTAGTAATATATATTCAATTTGATACAGTACCTTTAGGTTTTTGTATGAGGTCGGATTTGAAGAATACTACTTAGTTGAGTTCAGAAGATATGGATAATACTGATTTGTCATCATCACCTATGGTGTCATTTTATTCAATTGCAAGGGACGCATCTAGTGTAGAAAGATACTTGGATACTGATTTTGTTGGACATGTTTTAAGCGTAGTATAAGGTGTACAATCTAACAATGGACCTTCTGTAAAAGCATTTGGGATTAATTCTACTTCATGGTGTGTTACAACCCTAATTGGTAAATTTTAAAATCTTTATGATTTTTTGTGAATTTGAGATAATTCTACATAGTGCTACTTGGATTCATTGGAAGGTGGAGTATTTTGTGTTTGCTGGAGAAATCAGTTTTAGTAGTTATTGAAGAATTCAGTTCGTTCCTTGCAGACGGATTTTCTTCTCTAGGACGAGAAAATTTTGGAGCTTTATTAGTTGTAGTGAAATTTGTTTCGAGGTAGAGATTGTTAGAATTTGGATATGATCCGAATTTCTTGTTGAAGTAATTAAAGAATTTTAATTGAAATGTACATCAAAATGAGTTCAATTTGAAATGCTATTAGGATCTGTTTGATTGTAAAGGTGAAAAATGGGTGGAAAGAAATGTTTTATGGGGAATTAAAATGCCTAGAAATTATTTTATTGAAAATTGTAATTAATTGTATTTGATTGGTATAATTTTCTATCTGAAAAATGTTAAAAATTTGGTGTCCGTTTGACTTTATTTTTCATGAAAATTGTCCATAAAAATGATAATATTTTCTACCATTGGGTCTAAAATTTGTTCAAATTGCAAAAAAACCAAAAATAAATTTTTTTTAAAAAATTAAACAAAATTATCATACCGAATACCACTCGTTTGACTTTGTTTTGTATGAAATTTGTCAATAAAAGTGATAATTTTTTTTACCAGTGTATCTAGAATTTTTTCCAATTGTAAAAAAAAAAAAAAGGGGTGGAAAATCAATTTCCACCAAAACCAAAAGAAAACAAATTCCTTGAAAACAAGAAAAATCGGGCGCGTTGATTAATTTGTGGAAAATGGTTTCTTGGTCACTTTTTGCACATCAAACAAGGAAATCTTGGGGAAATGAAAAACATTTTCCATTTTCTATGAAAAATGCCCCTAATCAAACAGGGCCTTAAAGTCTTATTCGAGTTCAAATTCTATTTAGAAGCACTATTGAAAGTTTTACGTCGAGGCACTCAGAACTGGGCTCCGAGACACCACCGTGGTGTTTTTAATTCTGTTTTTCCTGAATTTTATATATTACACATTATATCTTCACAAAATAAATATTCAACATCTAGAGGGGTTTTGAGAATGGAAAATTCTATTTATACATAATCTTTTACCTAATAGGTGCCATAATTAACAAATAACGACCCATATTGAGAGACGCATGAACCCCCAAGTGCCCCCTCCCCCCCAAGAACCGTCATTTGTCAATTATGGCACACATTAGGTTTAGTCTTGATATATTTCTCAATTATTGTTCATGAGTCAATAAAATCTCCAAATTTCTCTACCATATTTCTTACCTATTATTATTATTTTTCTTACGATCATATACTTTATATTTTGCAATACAACTTCGATATTTCAATCCTGAATTACAAGTGGAGAAGAAATACATAATTCTTAGCAAGTGGTATCATAACAATCCCGTCGATCCTCAACAAATACATAATTCTTAACAAGTAGTATCATAACAATCCCGTCGATCCTCAACAGAAATCACTGGTTTTTTAACTGGTCTCTTGCAGACAAGATGGATTCCCATTATATTATAGTGCACGTGCTAAGCTATTGTGTGTGTGAGAGAGAGAGAGAGAGAGAGAGATGGGTAAAACAAGAATGCTAAACTTCGTGTTGCAAGAAAAAATGGTTCTTAAACAATAGTTAGATATCTGGAAAATATGCTTGCAAAATGCAAGGCTAACATTAGCGCCTCCATCCGGAAGCAATTTTCATAGTTCTAATAAGGAAAACTTGTATCTACTCCTAACAAAATTGAACATCCAAAATA
This sequence comes from Fraxinus ornus, assembly GCA_903798235.1. Lineage (NCBI taxonomy): Eukaryota > Viridiplantae > Streptophyta > Magnoliopsida > Lamiales > Oleaceae > Fraxinus > Fraxinus ornus. The sequence continues at coordinate 8,343 of CAIGRF010086572.1, forward strand.
TGTTGAGAATTTGGAACTTGACCACACCATCAAAATAGTCAAACAAAATGATTGTTGGAGAAAAAATACTCTTCACCTGCTAAAAGCCACTCGAGCAGCACCAGGCATACTACATTTATTGACCATCCTAATCGAAGCCTACTGTGTGTAAAAATTTGCATATGATTCTACACCTTTGCAAGTTCGGTGGTAACAGGTGCAGCAGCAGGAGTAACACCACCAGTTGTTGGCCTGAAAAAACATCAGGGGGTTACAAAGTCAACTTTCAAGTTCAGCAAAGAATTAAGCACCACTTGCACAATACTAATTTCAAGGCAGAGAATCAAATATTAGCAAGGGAAGTGAAATTGTAATGCTCAAACAAATTCTGTAAGGGAAACTTACAATCCAACAAAAACTTTGAAAGCATCATAGATACCCCACTGAGCCCCGGTGAGAGTTCCGATCATGACAATACGGAGGGGAAGTCCCCGAGTAAAGAGACCCCATAAACCAAGCTTCTTGACAGCCTGCCAAAAAAGCAAAAATTAACATAGTAAGGGAATTTAGAACCCAAAGGACACAAACAAGTAAGAGAGAAAAATAACAATAAGAAAAATAAGGTCCAGCAAACAACAAATAGTAGACTCACATCGCCAACGGTAGCACCCTTGGCATTGTTAAGGAAAGAGACGAGATTGTCAGCAGGATGTGATACAATAGCACAGAAAACACCAGCAACATATCCACCAGCACAGCTCACACCAAGCTGCAGGGGCTTGCTGCATTCACTTTTAGGTGTAGGGATTGCATGCTTGTAAATCATCTCTACAATAGTCTCAAAAGATGAGAACTTCATCATTGTATCTGTAAATTAACCCTTGAATTGACATCAAATGACCCAAGTAGAAAGACCAATATGAAATTTTACCATGCACAAGCATGGTTACACGTGTACAAATGGAGAACATCGTAAGCTTTTCGAAAAGTGTTACGAGGCATGGTTAGATTTTACAAGTGGATTGAAGTTGATCGAATGCATAAAACCAAAATCATACAATATGCAAAAAAATCCTGAAATTCAAGAAAGTGTCAATTATTAGCCTCAAAGAAGCAAATAATTAACAGTTCAGCTACCAAACCTACATCACTTAATTACGGTTTGTTCAAATACCATGTATATAAATAAGTACAAAAAGATACAATTCATCACATCATATAATTTTCCATCAACAGCACACTATCTTGTAAAGAACTAACTTGAAAATAAAAGACAATAAACTAGGTGACAGTGAGTACCCTATAATTCCTAGTAGCATGACAATAAATGATAGATTATATTTGCATAAAGGTAAGTTAAGACTATAATCATGTCACTTGAGGCATAAAATATATGCATCAAAAAATAAAATACTTCCACAATCTGGCAAAATTAAAACTAAAAAAATTCCAACAGCAGCTAGGTTTGGATGAAAACCTATAGCAGTTGTCTCAAAGAACCAAGTGAACATTACATTTAAATACTCCACAGCACATTCTACATAGGTATGACAAAATTTCAAATAATTAAAATATATGTCATTGTGAACATATAAATAGGTTAGACATTGATGTGAATGTAAGATCAATTAACCAAGGAATATAACCCACAGAATGTAATAAAGGCAAAATTAGCATTAAAAGTTACTTTTACAAGGAATTGCAACTGAACATGGATACACAAACGAGGACAACAATTAGATTTCAATGACGGCATCAAGCAATGCATCATCCAATAAACAACCAAAGGAATAATGTACTTAAAATGGTATTGATTATCCACAAAATGTAGTTTTATTTATGCGGAAGAGCAAGCCATTTGAAATCCACATCACATGCCAATTGCAGGCAATTAAAACCTCTAGCAGTTACACCATGTGAAACATTATTATATCTAAATAATTCACACCACATTTTACAAGGTATGACCAAAAAGGTTTTAAAAAATTAGAAAATATTACAGTAATT
>CAIGRF010086643.1:13075-23792 GCA_903798235.1 Fraxinus ornus
TATGAATATGTAACCATTAATCACAAAAATATGATTTTATTATCTTTATTTAATAAAAATAAATAAAAAACCTGATTTTTGAATTTTTAAACTATAAACCTGATTTTTGAATTTAAAAACTTAAACACCTTACTTTTAATTTTTTCCCTAAGAAGTAAATCAGTTCCAAACCCAAAATCGGCAAAACCCTCCATCTCGGCAAATGATTCACTCCACCTTAAACACTATTTCGCGAGTTGTACCACCCAGTGGAGCCAGAAACGCTATTCTTCCAAACGACACTGCTCCAAAATTTAAAAAACTCAATGAAGCTAAGTTCAAGAGCAAGCGTAAAAGGGGATTGTGCTTCCGTTGTAACGAAGAATTTTTTGTTGGGCGTAAGTGTGAGAATAAGGAGCTGCAAATAATGCTGGTTTATGATGAAGAGCTAGAGGAAGGATGGGAAATGGAGGAGATGAAGGAAGAACTAGGGAAAAATGAGCAGATAATTATAAGAGAAGTGGTGGAATTTTCCATGAATTCGGTGGTGGGAACACCACCGCAAACCATGAAAACTAAAAGAGTAATTTCCGAGCAGGATGTGGTGGTACTAATTGATTGTGGGGCTAGCCACAATTTTATCTCAGCCGAGTTAGTTCAAAAATTAGACAGATACAGTCGGATATGGGGTGATCATAGGAACATGGATGGAGATATAAGGCGCAGGGTGTGCAAATGGATAATATTATCACTTCAGAATATTGAAGTAGTTGATGATTTCCTTCCCTTAGACTTGGGCAGCTCTTATGTGACTTTGGGGATGAAATGTCTATCTAACCAAGGTCAACTGGAATCCCGTACGATGAAATTCCAGGTCGGGGGGTATCGCCATGACATTACAAGGGGATCCAAACTTGAGTAAAACGTTGGTTACTCTGAAGGTTATGATGAAAGCCTTCAAGGAGAGAGAATATGGTGTATTACTCGAAATGGGAAGTAAAGGAGTCGAGTCTGGGAAGGAGCAGAGGAAAGCATCAGCAACATTGATAGATGTGTTAAAGGAATTTAGTGAGATTTTTGAGGAGCCATTTGGGTTGACCCCACAAAGAGACAAGGATATGCCATCCATTTGCAGCCCGGAACAAGCCCAATTAGCATGAGACCATATCATTACCCGCATGTTCAGAAAAATGAAATAGAGAGATTGATCAAAGAGATGTTAGCTGCAGGAATTATTAGGCCAAGTACCCGCCCTTTTTCTAGTCCAGTGTTATTGGTTAAAAAAAAAAGATAGAGGATGGCTTTTTGTGTGGGTTTTTGAGCCATGATCAAGGAAACGATATCGGACAAATTTCCCATCCTAATGATAGACGAATTATAAGATGAATTACATGGGGCTACCATTTCTCTAAAATTGATCTTAAGGCTGGGTATCATCAAATTCGAGTCAGGCCAGAAAATATTCCAAAGATGGCATTTCTGACACACGAAGGGCATTATGAATTCTTGGTAATGCCATTCAGATTGACAAACGTACCTGCCACGTTCTAATCTCTCATGAATGAAGTGTTTAATGAGCACTTGAGGCAATTTGTGCTAGTATTTTTCGATGATATTTTAGCTTTTAGTTGAAGTTTGGATGATCATGTGGAGCATTTGAGGAGAGTTTTGTAGATACTAAGACACCATCAGTTGTATGCCAGCGGGAAGTGGAGTACTTGGGATATTGCATTTCACTCAAGCTATGGTAGACTGGCCAGCATTCGTTCCTTGCGAGAGTTGAGGGGATTCTTAGGGCTCACAGGGTACTACCATCACTTTGTGAAGGATTATGGTAAATTGGCATGGCCACTAACAGAACGCTTGTGCAAGGATGATTTTTTCTGGGATGAAGAAGTAGAGCAGGAATTCACAAAACTGAAAACAGCCATGATGGCCGCCCAAGTTCTAGCCTTTCTGAATTTCAACATGCCATTCGTAGTGGAGACAAATTCTTCGGGTTTCGACTTGGGGGTTGTGTTAATGCAGGACCAGCATCCTATTGCGTACTTCAGCTGTGTGCTCAATCCGAATGGGAAGGTAAAATCAGCTTACGAAAGAGAACTGATGGCAATCGTGTTTGGGGTGCAAAAATGGAGGCATTACCTGCTTGGTCACAAGTTCTTTGTGAGGATGGATCAAAGAAGTTTAAAGTTCTTGTTGGAGCAAAGGAAGGTGAACTCGAATTATCAGAAATGGTTACTAAGGTTAATAGGATATCAATTTGAAGTTCAATACCGTTTGGGAAGTGAAAAAAAGGCTGCTGATGTACTTTCCCGCATAAGCTCTTCCACTGAGTTAATGGCCCTATCGGTACCTGTAGTCATACAATTGGACATTCTAGCAGAGGAAGTCCCCACAGATTTGCAGCTCTAGAATATTATTCAGGAGCTCACACAGGACCAATCTAGCAGATCAGATTTTCGTTGGTAAATGGTCATCTGTCGTTTAAGGGGCGTTTATTTTTGCTAAGAGGGTCCAGATTGATTATGTTGATGTTACAAGAGGGACATGACAGTAAGAGCAGAGGACATTCAGGTTTTCTGAAGACATACAGGTGGATTGCGTCCAACGTTTATTAGAAAGGTATAAAGGTGGATATTCAAAACTATGTAAGACATTGTGCAATTTGCCAGCAAAACAAGTACCTCGCCTTATCACCGAGGGGATTACTATAGCCACTTCCTATTCCAAATCAAATTTGGAAAGATATAGCAGTGGATTTCATCGAAGGTCTACCAAAATTAGGAACCATGGATACAATTCTGGTGATGGTGGGTCGATTAAGAAAATATGGGAACTTCATAGGACTCAAGCACACTTTCTGGAATTTTTGTAAACGAGGTGGTAAGGTTGAATGGGATATCTCGCTCCATAGTGTCAGACAGGGATAAGGTGTTCGTCAGCCACTTCGGGGAAGAATTATTTCATTTACAACGTACGAAGCTCAGCCGTAGTACGGTCTACCACCCCCAATTCGATGGACAGTCAGAGGTACTAAATCGCACACCAGAAACATATATTTGCTATTTTGCTCCTTCTAGACCCAAGTTGTGGTTCAGCTGGTTGCCTTGGGCTGAATAATGGTATAACACTTCATTTCACACAGCAAGCAAGACAACTCTCTTCCAGGTTGTTTACGGGCACAAACCACCTATTTTAATGCAGTTTGACAAGAGAACTACATCTATTTTAGCGATAAACATCAACTCCATGAGCGAAACCAGGTTCTAGAGGAGTTGAAGGTACAGTTACTGGGGGCTTAGGCGATGATGAAGAACATAGTAGATTCCAAATGAAGAGATGTCAAGTTTACAGTGGGTGACCTGGTATATCTGAAAGTACGACCGTACCATCGCAAATCGTTAGCGGCGTGACCTAATGAGAAGTTGGCACCAATGTTTTATGGTCCATTTACACTGGGACAAATGGTTGGATCAGTTGCTTATAAACTTATTCTACCTTCGACCTGTAATATTCACCCCGTATTCCATGTATCCTATTTACGCAAAGAACAAGGAGCAGTGCAAGCTGTGAAAGAGGTACCTAACCAATTGAGTGAGGAGCTAAAAATGTTGGCCGAACCGGAAGCACTATTGGGGGTACGACCAGGCTTGGGTAGTAATATTAGAGGGTTGGATGTTCTGATACAATGGAAAGGGCTACCACCACTTGAAGCCACGTGGGAGTCTTATGACATGATTAAGCAACAGTTTCCGTCCTTTCACCTTGAGGACAAGGTGAGTCTCATAGGGGATGGTAATAATAGACCCGCAGTCCACATGACATACCAATGGTGCAAGAAAGGAGCAGGGACAAAATAGGGAATTGGTGAGAAAACACCCACATGCACAGTCACTGAGTTAGTTAGACAACCGAATATAAATAGGAGTACTAGCGATCACTTGGAGGACAAATATAAATTAGCAAATCATTAGGAGAGAATTGGCCTCTCGAATGCCAAATATCTGTATTTCAATTCCTTATTAAAACTTACAGCAATTCTCGTTGTACTCCAGTTCATAATTAGCTAATCAAATACAGTTGAATTTATCTTCTATTTTGCTTCCATTGTCTCGAGTTTAGCTATTAATATTGTGGAAGAACTGCAATTGTCCACTAACTTATCAGAAAGTCATCATCACAATGTTGATTGAAGAAAATGTAATATAACAAGATAATAACTAAAAGAATTCTCACTCCAATACAATTAACAAATCAATATTGAATGAACATGCGATGTTGTATATAATTTTGATATATATAATAGAAATTCTTCTCTCTAACACTCACCAGACCACTTCACTGGACATCCTCTCATGTAACTCTGGAGAATGTGGATGTAATGAAAATGTCGGCATCTTGAAGTTCTACTTGTGAAGATTCATGTTGAAAGACCAACAATAATATATTTTCTTTAAATACATGCAATTTTATCACTACTAGCCTCATTCTAATAGGATGAAGGTCAATTTTCTACACCGTGGCCAAGCCCCACCGTGTACTGGTAAAAATTTGAAGCAACTAAGGACATGTTCTCTTTGCTGTTTTCAGGCTATTTTCAGTTTTAAATTTTCGAAAACACGTTTATTTACCTATTTTCATAAATGAATTTTCAAAAACGAGTTTAAAATTTACAAAGAAAGTGGAAAACGCTAAAAAAGTCGTTTTGGCTGTTTTCAGTTAAAACCAAGCCAAAACTTCAATTTTTTTTATTTTTGAAAATAATTTTTTAAAATGACAAAAAGAACGCATTTTCAGCAATCTCAAAATGGACACTCAAAACACAAAACCCAAAATGAATTCAAAACTCAAAACTAAAAAATGAAATACGAAGAGAACGGGGCCCTTAAGTGTCTTCAAATTGGAATTATAGATGTAAAATAAAGTAGACTATATATGAAATCTTGTGAAATTAAACCCACTAAATTTAGAGGAATTTTCCAAAATCCAAGCACGCCAATCCCATGCCCAAATACAAGACGATTATTGGACCATAATAAATATATATTGACAATGTAAATTTCAATAGTTCTACCATCCAGCTCTTGTATAGCATCTTAAGCATCCCTTCCTTCATCAAAATCAATGAAAGCACAGGGGGTCTTCTTGCAACCCAGGCACTGCACAAATCATTAAAATTTAAAAGCTCGTCAAAAGATAATAGAAGATAAGACAATAGTTACATGATAGAGCCCTAATGAATACTTACAACCTAACTAATACCAGAACATGTTGATCCACCTTTTAGGAGGAAAAATTCGGAATCCAGCTATCTATGCTGATTTGTTTCTGAGTCAGAGATCAATATTATCACTTCTAGTAGAAGATATTTATTTTTCAATTGTGTATAATTACATTAGGACAAGCACAATATTGATGTGCAACATAATTAATCCAATGAGTTCCATATAACATAAAAAATGCACTTCTATTCCAAATTAGAAAAGGACAATTATGAAAATACTTATATTTGACAAATAGAAATTGAAAAACCCATCAACCTAAAGGAGAGCACACTGTTAAGGTAACAATAATATGGAACAGTAAGCCAAAAATGTAGATCCTACCTACTTAAATGAAGCCTTGATAAAATCATATCTGATAATGATTCTCACAATCAAAGCAACAAACATCTAATTCAAAATAGCTCATAATTCTTTATTAAGATAAGAATGTTTCTACCAGAATTCCCTCCATAACTTCATGGTATTTTAGCATAGTCAAAATGGATATATGCCGAACTAATAGAGAAATTCCTTCACAAGTCTAGTTATAGCTAACATTCCCAGTAACATACAATAGTAAAAACACTAGCTCTTCACCTTCTGATAACTCCCAGAGTGCAGAATTCATCTTCAAGTTCTCGTTCAGAACTACTCACGAATCCAAGTTTCCAACATACTCTTGAGACGTCTTCAATCAAAACACCCTGCTACAGCAGACCAATTCAATGTTATTCACGTATATGTTCTAATTTCCAAATCATTGACTCAAAATTGAACATATATTGCATACAATAACAATAAATAAAATCCAAAGCAATGAGGAAAAAAATATTTTTAGTAAACCGAAAAGCCAAAAAGAGGAACCCCATGCACTTAATATAGATTTAATCTAGCAGAGACCCAAACGTGAAAAATTCGGGAAAAAGTGTGATGTTTATATATGTTACTATGAACAAGTGAAAGTCATCAGGCTTTCGGTTCATAAAATTAATATTTAAACATTTAGTGTACATAAATACATGTGTAAACATAGAGATAGAAGAGATACCTAAAACCCTCTTCAAGAGCCACCTTTCAGCTTCCAAACTACAAAACACAAATAACCTAACAGATCCTTCAAGCCCTAGCCCAACACACTACCACCATCTTTTCCCTACCAGCAGAACACGTTGTCGGCTCTTTCTATCTTTCGGCCGACCTACAACAACCAACACCATCGTTGGCTCCACTATCTTCGACCCGTCGATTCCATCTCCATCCTAACTCTAAACCACCACCATCTCATCTTTTCGCTTCTCTATGCTCTCTACCCTCCACAAAACCAACACCAACACCAACACCAACACGTTCATCCCGAAATAGCCAGGAAATAATTTGACTCACAAAATTGAGAGGAAAAGATTAGGACAAATATCCAAATCCCTTTTTCCACATAAGAATTGGAAATTTGTAGTGAGGGTTTTTGGAAGAGGGAGGTTGAAACACATTCAGCCCATGTTTGGTCCAGATTAAAATTTGATTTTAATCCAAGTCAAAGTCAAACAATCAATATTAACCACATCTTTCATGGGTCCCACAACTTTTCAACCACCTATTTCAAAACCTTCTATCACAATCTACTAAAAATCTAATTTTAATTCCCACCAAACACCCTCTCAATTTTGCATGCGAGAAAAGGTTTCATACAAGCATATAGCCATAGAATTTTACTAGTGTTTGCCCCCCATAAATTAGAAATTTTGGAATAGTTATTGACAAGAGAATGTGTGGTTGAAAAGTAATGGAAAGTTTTAAATTTGTGTGTAATATTATTTTATTTGAATAATTTATAGTTAAAATTAAGAAAGTGAAAAAATTGAAATAAAAAATAATAATGGGGGCCAAACACCAACTTAAAGTTAACCAGTTTGTGAACAATATCTAGCCAATTAAGTGTGAAAACGAGGGTGCATAAATGAATACTAATTCCTTGTTCCCTCTTTTATAAGAATAGTAGTGATAGTGACACACACACACACACATCTTTGAAATCTCTATCGTCTAACAGTGCCCCGTTTCCAAGTCTCGCGACTCTAATAGAAACAAACGGTACTCCGACCTTAAAAAATCAGGTTTTTACAAATCTAAGTAGGGATAAGGGATGCGGGCTGGCCGCCTGCTGAAGTACGGTACCAATTTTTACTTCTCTATTATATTGTTTTCGAAAATCGAAATTATTGATCATTGGAGGAACGATATCACCCTTTTTGTTCAATAAGTTCATATTACTGAATTTAATGAATAAATTTAATTAAGGTCTAAAAAAGGTTTTATAAGGTCATTGTATTGTTAAACTATAAGATAAATATTGATGATTATGCAGTTTTATCATCATGCATTGATAAGTCATATCTAGTTTAGAGAATCAATTTCTTTCAAATTGTAACTCTCATTTTAAACCATATAAATACGGGTCTTGATTAAAATACACACTTTAGTTTTTACATTCTATTTTCTTTCTATTTATTCTCTATATTTCTCTTTTATTCCTTTAATTTTATAACACGTTATCAGCAAGAACGCTTTTTATCTAATTACTATTTTTTTGAGGAATTATTTTTTATTAATGATCGATGCTCTTTGAACCAAATTTTGTACCCAATTTTAAATTGTGATTTCTTTTCTTCTTTTTTTTCAAAAAATATTACACGTCTCTACACCCAAATTCCCAATTTTGTACTCAATTAGTGGCGGATAATCTCAATCTTGGAACAACACGGATATCAAAAATCCAAATGACATCCAATGCTCCTTTGTATAACAACATCAGTTAGAATCAGATCGGGCCATAATTTCTAGGAGAAGAATGAGACCGTGGTAGGAAGAATGGAGCTCTATAGTAAGCAAAAAGAGCTCCATACTAGCATATTTAAATATAAACTACAAAAAATGGTATTGAAATAACATCACCTGAATGAAAGAATATAGGGAAGAACTTTAAACTTCAATTCAAGTTTTGGAACTTCAAATCCTGTTATGGACTCTCGTGTTTACTTCTCACTAGACTTCTTCAATCATAAAAACTTCATCTTCCACATTATATACGGATTTACAATTATAAAAGGAAAAAAAAGACATCGTATCAAAACTCGCCAAATAAAGAAAATGAAAATAAAATATTTCCCAACTGAAAAGCCATGCAATCGCATGTTATAAGGCTCGCGATAGCATGGTTTAATAATTTTTGCCTCTATAAATCTTTGCACCACACTTGCAATCTCATGGGTCCAATTGGGGGGCAAATGTTGCAATGTGGTCCCCGAACATTTTTCACTATTAATTTTGGTTCTTCTTCGTTCCTTTTCCTATCGTCCAATTATGTCCTAGAGCTCTTGAATCTTTGCTATGATGTCCGATCCAACTTTTAATTAGTTGAATTTTAGTCTCTAAACTTTGAATTTGATGCAATATAGCCCTTTTTGTTTGTTTTCCTCGAATCCACTAAGATCATCGTTCGTCACCAATGAAATACAATTTATATAGAATTAATCCATATTTAATAAAAATCATGAACAAATATTCCAATTTAATGGTCTAAGTAAGTGTTAAAAATATACTTTTCAGTTGACCTCTATTTCTTGGTAGAGAAAATTACTCAGAAAATTATCGTGTTCAATTGCTTCTTGAATGTGATGAGAAGATGGTTATTATATCGAGTTTCCATTGACGATACTAATCTATTGACCTTAAAATTCCAGAGAAGCATGGCCAATAGAATCCAGACCACCCCCTCGATGTAAGCATCAACTGTGTACTATAACATCCCGTTAGAAAGCAAAGGTCATCAATCGAGAAAAAGATCTAGCAACTGTTTGCACTCCAACTATCAAGTTGAAATTCTCTCAATCACACCTCTAAAAATCTCTTAAGATTAAATAAAATTTAATGAAAGGAAAACTAACTCTTTTTCTCTGTGCAAACAAAGAGCGAGGGACAAGAAGTGGATGAGCTAGGTAGAGGTGGTATTATGGGATTTTAAAAGAATTGAGCTTAGAAAAACCCAGACCATTATATTGATATGAATTAAGAGATGTGATTATTCATCAAATGCATTTGTATACAAGACGATATTTGATTACGCCCAACGTATAATGCACTAGTTGTAGCACAGCTTTGGGATGTCGATTCCACTTGGAGATGAAAATTTAACTCAAATGATCAAGTCTTGGGATTCCTCTTGCAAATTGTGTGAGTTTAGTTGTTTATTGAATAAAATTGGATTCAAATACCAATGTCAAAATAGTGAAGCACCGGGATTTCCTCGATTGGTTTAGATCAATCAATGTAAATCACCCATTCATACTACTCAGTTAGAGATCTTTATCCTAAAACTCTAATCGGAAAATTTGGCATACAATACTCGATCAATTCTATGGTAATTCCAAAACATAGATTCCCTATAGCATAATTTCACATCATTCATTGAAATTAGATTCAAAGAGCGACTATATATATCAACATATAGCAGTAATTAAATTACACCAATGAAACAATCGAAATTGAAACTCAACAATTATTTCAATTAATCAATGGAAAAAGAAAGACTAGATCCATAACTAATTTAATAAAGGATAAGCAAATTTCAAAACATGATAATCGAAAAGAAATCTAAATTCTAGAATTGTTTAATCAATAAAAACACATTACATGGGTAGCGAAACGATGAATCCTCCAAAACCAACCAAGTTCTTTCCAAGATTTACCACGGATTTAGTTCTCCAAGAGGTTCTTGAGCAAGAAATGAGAGGAAAAGTGATATGAAACTTCCTTGTCCTCAAAAATATACAGCTCCCCTCAAAGACATCAAATTTCCCCCTACATTATCCCTCAAAATTGCCCTAAAATATTACCAAAGCAAAATAAGGAAACTAAATTTTTCTCTCCGTCTTGGCTTGAGGCGTACGCCTTATGTAAATTAGGGTGTGTACCTTAAGGATTTGGGCAGCCTCAGTCGAGGCTGTCTTGGCGCGCGCCTTGCAACATTTTTGGGGTCATAACTTTCACTCATAATGTCCAATTGAGGTGATTCAAGATACGTTGGAAAGATAACTCAAAGGAATACAACTTTTCTTTAGGTACCATCTTCAGATTTGATCGTTTTCCATGTCAATAATGGGTCTCCATATGAGGCTGAAAATCGGTGCAAAGTTTTTCAGGCTGAAAGTTGATATGTGATAATATCTCGGCTATATTTCATTCCTTTGACTCCTTTTTTCATCTAATTGACCTCTAACACTCTCGAATCTTCATCAGAAGGTTAGAAACAAGTTTAGAATATTTGAACTTTGGTCCCTGAACTATCACTTTCCTCCATTTTGGTCCTTTTTCACTCTTTTCTTCTAGTTTCCACTGTATTCATCCATTTGCAACCTAAACCAAAATAAAAGTGTACTTAGAACATTTATGAGCTAATAAATCATGAAAATGCAATT
>CAIGRF010086662.1:0-15774 GCA_903798235.1 Fraxinus ornus
ATCACCAAATGAATTCTTGACTTTAATCTTCGTTTCGTGGTGTTGTTCTTCGCGTTATTCCTCTTTTTCTCCTCTCAAAACATTTATGCATATGTTTTTTAGGTCAAAAGAAGGTCTCCTCCCGTGTTTTGGTCAAGTTTTGTATATATAAGATACCTAAAATCTTGTTGCCAAAGTAGAGTTTCAATTAGAAAAGGAAACAAAATTTGGCCAAAAGTTTGTACTATACGGTCGCATAGTACATTTATAAGCAGTCGCATAGAAGGACGTCCAACCAACAATTCTGGCCCTGAAATGCACTACGCGATCGTATCAAATTAGACATATGCGGCCGCATATGTATACGTTTTTCCCCACAAGACAGTTTTCATTATTTTGGTCATATCTTTCTCTTCCGATATCCAATTGAGGTGATTCAAAATAAGTTAGAAAAATAACCCAAAGGGCTACAAATATTCCAGAATTATAATTTTTCCAATTCGAACATTTCCTATACAAAAAATGGGTCTCACATTGAGACTGAAAATTCGAAATATAAACTTTTTCGGCTGAAAATTGATATGTGAGAGTACTTGGACTATATTTCATCCCTTTGACTTTTTTCCTCATTCAATTGATTCCTAACACCATCAAATCTTCATCGTGAGGTTCGACGTAAATTTTGAGTATTTTCATTTCAGTCCCCGAACTTTGTATTTGATACAATTAAACAATTTTTCGCTATGATCTTTGTATTCTTTTCTCCAAGTCTTCATCAGACATTGAGTTTTATCTACAAAATGAAATATAATAGTAACACAAGTTATTTAGTATTTTATCCAAAGAACAATAAAATATCATCATTTAGAATTTCGAATAAATGTAGAAACTATACTTATCATCGGTCCTTCCCCCACAACTCCTCCATTCTCCCCATACCATATTGAAAATAGGCCACCCTATTGCCTTTATACACCGGTGTACCATCAGGCAAAATGTCATCTTTAATTTGCAGCATGCTTAGAGTCCCTCACTGTATAATCTTCCCATATAGTGCTTTAAGCATTTTTGTGTCTATATAATGTTACATATGAATACATAATACATAGAGTTACGACTAACGAACTTCGACTAACAACGAGTTAATCCATGTGTGGTTATATTTGTGTCATTTAGTTGTTTGATAATTTTTTTGGTGACTATTTAAATAGTTTGTGGTTATATATTCGAATTTGTTTAATAGAGGTTGCACGATCGTGGTCATTGAATCAATTGCTCTATATACTTTTTAAGTATAATATGATCCTGATATGTATGTTAGAAGTATATTTATTCTTATTTCATTCCAATAATTGGATTCGAGTCTCGTCTCAATTAGAAGGGATCCTATATTTTTTAAAGATGAAGAAATAAATTCTATTTTCTCACCTATTTACTACTGCTACGAAGAATCAAACTATCACTATATTGATTCTTTTTTTTTTTACTTCTTCCAAGTGCATGATAACCCCCGAGGTTGTGGGTTTTTTCCTACCAATTGGGGGCTCTCCCTTCACCACCTCATAAGGGAAATTTTCGAACGAACAATTTCAACGAATTCTTTAAATTTCTTATTTTACCATGTTCGACTTTATATATTCCTCTCTCGTTAAGAATGTATTGAATGTACAAAAGTGACAATAACAAAGTTTCTGTTATTCATATTAACAACTATGCATTTCTACGTTTACATATAAAAATACACAAGTCACCACCAATATTATCATTTATCAAGTTCAAATCAGCATATCCCTGGAGAACATTTTCAGTAATCACAGTATTGTCTTCTTGTTGTTTTTGATCACGAGAATAATTTGTACAAAACAAAGCATTTCTTAATCATATGTAAAGAACTTCAGAAAAACATGGTAAGAAAATAACTCGAAAGTTGGCTTAAACTGTTTAGTTTTCGGCTAGCCAATATTGTTTAAAATTTGGATTTGAAAACTAAAATGAAGAAAAAAGAAGTTGAAAATGATACAAGAACAAAGAGAATTCAAACCACGACGACATAGTATAGCTTTTTCAATGGGATTGGATCGTCTTGAATTGTTGTCCCCAAATCTCATCAATTGACACGTGATTTTTCTCAATTTTTAAAGAGAAATAATTTCATACTTAGAATAATCTCCACTTTTTGGACCACAATATTATATGATCTTCAAAGCTTACCTTGGACGGCGCCGAGATTTTCATACCTATAAATAAACAGTAATCATTTGTTTGTTGTGTTGCACTAAATTGGATAAATGCAAAGTTGATGGCGAAATGTCTTCTGGACTTATTATATTGTTTTTGGTCAGAAATCTGACGAATAAAAGAGTGAAGTTATTGGATAATATGGTATATGGTCAACCAAAAGTGTTGTTATTTTGACATCCACAAACTTAGCTTTTACAAGAGAATTGGCAAAGATTTCCTACAGTTACAAAGGATATGGCCATTTCCCATGTTAAAGTTTGAAAAATGTAAAAGAAATAAGAATAAACATGATAGTTGACTAAACACTGGGTTGTTTTAAAAAAAAACGTGCTGAACATGATAGTCAAATAAATACATATAGACTTACTTTAACAATTTGAGGATTGTTCTCTTCGTGTTTCAGTTTTGTATTTTTAGTTTTGAATTCATTTTGGATTTTGCATTTTGAGAATGTCCATTTTGAAATTATTGAAAACGTGTTTTTTTTGTCTTTTTTAAAAATTGTTTTGAAAAAAAAATAAATAAATCCCAAAATGCATTTACTTTCAATTTTCTCACTCGTCTCTCTCTCTTCTTCCCTCCTCTCAGTAACAATCAATCAAATTCGATGACGATTCCCCGTAATCCCGTAGGTCGAAACAGTAAACTGGAAGCACATACATTGAATCGTTATGGGCAGAAGTAAGGCACTCATTGTTGTGTACCCAGAGGTCATTCCGGAACCAAACAATGGAAGAGCGGCGGAGGGTGGCAGCATTTTGATTGCTCTGAGGGCCGAAGGGGATTCAGAGTAAGTGGGCTTTGAAGTGGGCTTATAGAAGTGGTTGACTTGAAAAATGTCTTCGCAGGGCAAAGTGAAGAGGAAATAGAAAGATGGGAAAGCGATGAAATTTGAGATGGTATTTTAACCTTATTTGGATGAGTAAAAATAGAAGCAATTTTCTAGGAAAGGGATAAAATGAGAGGGAAGAACAATGGAAAGTGATATCTTGAAGCTATAGGAATGGAAGAAATCTGAGTTTGATTCTGCTCCTCTGAATCAGCTTGATAAAGGGTTTTCCGTATAAAATTGGATTTTGGAACCCATTTTTGGGGGCGGCGGCGGTGGTTGGTGGTGTTTTGCAGGCGGCAATGGTGGTGGTGGTAACTGAAAACAACGAAAATGTGTTTAAAAAATTTTGGCCAAATTATAGGAAAGAAAACGCGTTTTCACTGTTTTTGACGCAGAACGAAAGTTCTAGGTTTACAAACGAGAGAATGGTAATTCATAAGAAAATAATAGCCTCCAAAATTGAATGAATTTTATTCAGAAACAAAGAGCCTTTAAATAGTCTCTGAAAATCCTAAATTAAGTAAAAAGATCAAAATAGACATTTACTAAATTAAAGCAACTAAAAACCAAAAATAACTCTAGAACTTTGACTGCCCGATAACACGCCTTAAACTTTGAATCTGATGTAGGAAACGATGTCAACCAGGGAAACCCGGATTGGGATGGTATGGAGCGCTAAAAGATGTCTCCGAAAACTTATTATAATAGAAAATCTGACACCGGTGCAAAAAGTTATGACCGTTTCTTCGGAACAGCTCTTTTAGCCAATTTTCGGTCCAATTCTTCTTCAAAATCTAACGCCAATTGTCCTACATCAGTTTTGAAAAATCGAAAATAGTAAACGGCTTGAAAATGGCAAAGAGAATAGCCCCTTAGTGTCTACATGGATAATCTTAAGTGTTTATAAATTTTGGGACATATAAAGTGTATGTATAAGAAATAAATGAGTAGTTTGTGTTTAGAATCTAGTTCACAAAGCATATAGAACGATTAAAAACTTATTAGGTAATAGCGACAACATTCTGTTGTGAATGAAGCACATCGGTGATTCCCAAAATCACCGACGATACTATCATCGATAATCGTTGATCACTAACGATATCGTTATTGATAATTTGATTTGAGTCTTCAATAAATGTTAATTTCAATCATAATCACAAAAACTAACGACATTGTAGGGTAAGAAATGTTCTCTAATCTGTTTATAGCGGTTCCAAGTTTTCACTTAGGACAAGAGCTCATAGCATCATTATTACATTGTTATATAGGTGACATGTTTACTTACGTACATAGCAATATCCTATTAGAATAATTTCAAAATGTGGAAAGTACATAAAACCCTACTTTTCAAGATTCATATTCAAAAATCAGATTGAAAGTTTCATTATTCAAAAATCAGATATTTCATTTTTAAATATTAATTATAATTTTCATCACAAACCAAATTAATTTCATCCTAAACCCTAGATATCATTTCCAATTTTCCTCCTCCCCTATTCTCTTCATCTTCTCACCCTTATCGGCGGCGTGCTCACTCTCTCTACCCACCCTCACCGGCGACACACTTTCCTCCCTCTCTGCCCATAACCCAACAGACGGGCATTTCGCTCTCTCCTCCACCCCTGCTCGCACTCTTCCCACTCTCCATCTTCACCGGCGATTTCGCGACGCACTCCCCTCCCTCTCTACCCACCATTGCGATTCCGTACCTCCACAGATGATGCAACCTCGCGAGATCGGTGACTAATGTTTCTCCGGAGTTACCGATTTGCAGTGTTACGACGAGCAGCAACCGGTGTGACCTCGCGAGTTTTCGAACAGCACCGTTCCGACAATAAACGATTTAGGATGGCTAACCAGCGAACTAAGATTTGCCTGTTGATTGCTTGGTGGTGCGTGGTGGTGGTGGTGGTGGTGACGGTGTTATGTGACCACTGTTTAGTGTACGTGATGAATTCATTGAAATCGACAATTTGGGGTGGGTTTTATTGAATTTGGCGGTGGCAGGGGACGCTTTTGTAGCGGTGATGGTTGCTAGAGGTCAAGATGAGTTGGTGTTGGTGTGGGCGACTGTCGCCGTGGCGATGGTGGTGGTGTGGCGTAGTGGTAATGTGGGTCGTGGTGTTTGGGTGGTGGTGATGTTGGTCGTGGTGGTTGTCGTGGAGGCGGTGGTAGTGGTCGTGGCGATAGTGCAGAGGTGGTGGGGGTGGATCTGGTCATTTTAGTTTTCTGTGTCTAAAAATATTATCCGTGGTCTTAAAATTCGATAATCTCTGACCAGCCTTTTCGTTATCTGTGACCGTGAAAAAATCTGTGACTACCAAATAATTTGAAAATCTGTGTTCTGTGACCTTCAGTGACTAAAACTATAATCCGTGACCAACCATTTTGTTATCTGTAACCTAAACATTATATAATATGTGATCGTGACAAAATCTTCGACCAACTAATTTGGAAGTCTGTGATCGTGTGACCTATAAATTTTGATCTGTTACCAACTAATTTCGAAATCTGTGACCTACAAAATTTTTGAACCGTGACCATAAAATAGTTGCTGGAAACGGTCACCAGAATAGTCGCTGGAATCGAAGCAATTGCCGGAACAATCGTCGGAGATGAGTGATGACCGGAATGGCTGTCGGAATAGTCACCGAAATCGGAGAAGTTGCCTCAACAGTCACACGAATTGGAGTAGTCTTCGGAACGATCGCCGGAGTGGTAGGGGTGGTGGAGGTGGGTGGGTTATAAAATGGGAGACCTATATTTTGAAAGGGAAAATTTCATTTCTCCTATATATATATATGTATATGTATATGTCAAATATCTGATTCTAGAAATTTGAAAGTTGTTTTCTTATTTTTGAAATAGTATATAGTAAAAGTAGGAGAAATGAAATTTTCCCTTTCAAAATATAGGTCTCCCATTTGATTGAAAATTTTATGTTTTATAAAAAGGGTTAGATGTATAGGTCATAATAATACTATAATTAAGTCCAATATGTTGAGTTATCACTTGAGTCATTTTACACTTTAGTTATATAAGGTTATATCCTATTTAATGTGATAATTTAAGTATGTGGGCCACGATGATTTAAACCTTAATTAGGGTTGGAGTCATTTATGAGAGGACTCAATAAGTTTCTGTATAAAAGACTAGCTAGGCCTCTCCTCTTCTCCATATGTTTTTATTGGCTTGCCCCAATTTACGGCTAATACTTTTGTGATGGGCAAGAGAAGAAAGATCTAGCGACTAATATGTGCATTCAAGATGTCTTCTTTAGGTATATCTCTTAAACTATTAATTTAGAATTGTGATTCTTGTTTCTTAGCATGATTATTATTAAATACAACAATTAGTATAAGAGCAACATGCTAAGATCAGAATTCTATGAAAAAAATTGGCATTCTTTTTCATTTCCTGCTTTTGAATTATAAAATAGTTAACACCCAATCTCCACCGCCAACTTACCCGATATACTCTAGTACACGTATCAATATATTTGGAATTTTTTATGTCATCACAAATATTTGGAGTTAAAATATATAGATATAGCTAAACTTCTTGATCGCAACAAGAGTAACTTTGCTCTTTTGTTCTGCTTCCTCATCATTGCAGCTTTCGGCGGGTAGCATAGTGAGTTGTATTTGTTTCTCTAGCAGCCAAATAACATCCCACCCCATGCACGACTACCCTAGGGCTTGATATTTCTTTCAAACACACAGGGAAAACAAACCAACATGCTACTTAACTAGTTTTCTGGGCAAAGTTCCTTTTTCTTAAATGGGGTTGTTGTCTTTTACTAAGTGGGAAGATTGTTCACCCACATAAAACCATTATTAATTTCTCTCTATTTAACTTGGTAGTCGTACGAAACTTTAAATCAGTTACCTGTACAATGTCTTCTTCATAATCACTTTCTGTTTCTATATGGCTAAGAAATTGTCACCGCACTATGTTGTTTTTCTATTTCGGTTTAAACGTTATTTTTGTAGGATTTTATAGGAACAAGGAAAGTTAATTATCCTAGCAATCAGCCAATCATGTCTACATACATATTGGTGTCATATATATTGAAATTTTGTTACTGATTTTGTCTCTCAATCATATCTGAATTCTAACTTTAATTTTATCAAGTTGATTATGATTTTGTGATAGAACTTTTCCATGGACTTTAAGACTATCATTATTTTCCTATTAAGAGAAACATCTTGAAATAAAAGTGAGCGGCAGCTGTCTAAGTGTTATATTCATTGTTATTTATTCGTTTTTCTCTAAAAAGAGGGGGGGGGGGTAGCAATTTAGGGGTGGAAAAAATGTCCAGACCAAACATAACCGAACCAAACCGAACCAAGCAGTTCGATTCGGTTCTACAAAAAAATTAATAGTTTTGGTTCTTCGAACAAAAAACTTGGTTATAGTTTTGGTTCGATTCTGATTCTAGAACGAAGAACCAAACCGAGAACCAAAATTTTATCTTTTGTATGAATTTGATTTTATATTAATTGAAGCCAGCCGAGTAGCCATTATTTTGATATAGCCCATAAAACATGTTTAGCCCATTAATTTAATTGTATTTAATATTAGTGTTTAAACATCACTTCAATGCATTATTTCAAATTCAAACCCTCAAAGTCCATGGACGCCTTCCTAAATTCCTAATCTCTCAAACCTCAACAACACAGCTTTTTTGTGTGAAAACTCAAACTTTGTCACCACCAATTTACTGTTCCTCCAAGCCATCAAGAATAATGTATAGTAAAAAAAATATCATAATTTACTGGACATTTTTCTTCTTTTTTTTTTCATAGTTTTTTGTGCAATTCAAGACATAATTTGTATTGAGCAGACGGAGTTCTATGAAGAAATTGAATCTGGTAAAATTTATTTTATAAAATATTATTACATTACATCTTATTAATTGTAAATTGTTTTAATTTATTTTTGTGTGTTTTAATTGTGTATTTTGAATTATGTTTGTAGAGTTTCTCAAAGTTACAACATAAGTAATTAAGTATTAAACAATTAATGGTTATCTGATGGTAAGAGTTAAGTTGCTTAGCTTGGTCATTTTGTCACCACCCCCTGTGTATTAGTTTCGACTTTTCACTTTATATTCCAGTTTTATATTTCATTTTTCTCATGTAGGTCTAATGGCTTCTTGTAAATGAATTGATTGGATGTAGGATGAAAATGGAACTCGATAATATTAACTTCTCGCAATGACTCATTCGTTTGTATTTTATTTGTTAGTTTGGACTTTTATGATCTTGATTATTAATCATTTAAACTTGCTAAATGTTTAATACTTATATTTTTTTATTTAAGTTTATATTAGTAACTTATGGATATTATGCAAGTCTAAAAATTTAAGTAATAGTACTAGAATCATACCAAATCGAACCATATTCAAATGGTTTGGTTCAGTTCGGTTTCGCATCTTAAAAAAAACTATTTGGTTCCATTATAAAAAAATCATTGGTTCATAGTTCGGTTCGATTCGGTTCGATTCGGTTCTCTTGGAACCAGAACCAAATGGAACCACGCCCAACCCTAGGTAGCATGGCATTTTTTGAAAAATAATTATATTACCACCACAAAATTTACTTACTACAATACATTATATTCACACCATAATTAAAATACATTTTCAATAAATACACCAAAAAAAGTTACAATTATACTCCCCATCCAATAAAAATTAAAAATGAAAAAGAAAATACAATATTGTAGTGTGCTCGTAATTTTTTCATCTACAGAAACCAATAGTCCTTTTTTGCCATCGGTTTTCCTGGATATTTTTATGCAAAAACCGAAAACTGTGGAAGCTGCAGTTCATTCGCATTTCAATCATGAGATTTCTTCTCCATTATGTAGAGCACATGCTATTTTTAATGAAATTTTCATTATAGCAGACAAAAGCAACTTGACGATAGATACCCGGAATTGGTCTATAGAATATTCAAAATATTCAAGAAAATGATAATACCACTGTCATTTTCATCAATATTTTTCTTCACTGTTATTATTTAATTTTGGTTCATCCCGTTTGGAGAATGACCCCTTATGGCAGGTCCCTCATTTTATCAAAGTGGGGATTGTAGGTATTTTTTTTCTCAGGTAAGAGTACTAACTCACTGGTTTGATGAAATTTGGGGAAGAAATGATATAGAAGAAAGAAAAATTAGGTTTATGAATGTGGTGGAACAATAAGTTATTTTATGAGATGAATATATTAAAACTCCATTTATGTAATTTTACTTACGACTATTTAAGTAAATAAAAAAAGTGTTGAAAATTTTAGTGTAACTAATAAAATTCGTGGTGATAATATAATTACCCTTTTTTGAATTATTGCACACAATATCTTGCTTGAAAGTGTTATTATATGTGATGATTTGGAAAGTGATATGGGTAGTTGATAAGATTGCTTTGGTATAGAAAATTCCTTCCGCCTAAGGATGTTGGTATTTCAAAAATCGATGTGATTTTGTTAATTAGTTTCATGAAATGTTTTAAGAGTACCTTACAACATGTTGTATTGTTAGCCCAAAGGTAACTTTATAATGATGCATTTAGACTCTTACCGTAATAAGGTTCATATGCTTTTGAGTTTAATTACGGACTATTTAATTAATAGTCCGTGTTAATTAAATAGATATGTTATCATCCATTGACTGCATGCATTACGTTAGTCCGTGTTAATTAGATAGATTTGTTATCATCCATTGACTGTATGCATTATGTTTGAATGATATTAAATATGTTATTTTATGTTTTTCACAATTTTAAATGCCTAAACTATTTCGAGGCAATTGTTTGCTATTGAAACCTTGACTAGAAATAAGTAAGTGAGATGGAAACGAGACGTAGAAATAGCACTTGGTCTTTTGGACTTGAATTCGTCAATGTAGAGGCAACCTTCAAAACCTATAGATAANATAGCACTTGGTCTTTTGGGCTTGAATTCGTCAATGTAGAAGCAACCTTCAAAACCTATAGATAAGAGCACTCCTAAATATATGGTTGAGTATGAAAAGTGGAAAATGGCTAACAAACTTTGTTTGAAGATTTTTAATTGCTTCATATCTGATTCTATTGTGGGTGTTATTGCAGATAATGAAAATGCCAAAAGTTTTGTGGATGTCATAGGAGAGAGAATTGTTGAGTCTGATAAAGCTAAAACTAAAGATCTGATGGACAAATTGATGAATATGAGATATGATGGTACAAGTGGAGTTAGATAATACATTATGAAAATGATACATATATCCTTTAAGCTAAAAGCTCTTAAAATTCCTATTGCAGAGCATTTTCTAGTCTATCATATTCTAAATAACCTTCCTAGCAAGTGAGATAATATCGATGAAATCACACTCACACAATTGTTAAATTTCCACAAGCTCCTCTAACTCGCTTAGTACTAATATGACCTTGCACTTATTCTTTTTGTTTGAACTTTTAAAGAGAGGAAACTCCAACTCTCTAATGAGATGGCATCACCTCGAAGTTCACATAGGTGAAGTTTTTCCAGTATATTTGTTACTTTTAGAGATACTCGTACCCTGTATTGAACTTCCTTAAGAGTTTTCATTATAACGCATCCCTCCAACAATAACAACTAACACTATTTACCAAAGATAGGGTTTAATAAATTTAATAGTGTTGAAATTCATCCACTTATCGAATGACTTGTTATTACCATTTGAACCTAAATATACTTGCTTAGTATACTTTTGTTAGGGTTGCTATCATTGGTGGATTTAATTAAGGAATTTCAACCTCATCCTACTTGAAGTAATCTTATTAACTCTCTCATGAGAGGTTTAGTAAACGGATCAACTAAGTTCTCACTAGACTTAACATGTGTAAGAGAAATTATTCTATACTTTAGTAATTTCATTACATACTCTTGTCTTCGACTCATGTGCCTAGACTTTTCATTATATACTTCATTTTATGCTCGACCAATAGTAACTTGACTATCACACAAGATAGGTATTGAACAAATATCATTTATATCTAAAGCTATTTCATGTAACAGATATCTTAGCCACTCAGCTTCTTTTATGATTTTTGCCAATCTACAAACTCCAACTCCATTGTTGAGTGAGTAATGCAAGTTTGTTGTTTAGACTTTCAAGAAACTGCACTTCCTTCAAGAGTAAATACTCAACCTGAAGTAGACTTATTTTCTCATGCATTCGATATCCAACTAGCATCAGTATGTCATTCTAAGATTTTAAGGAACTTTGTATATTGTAGTCCAATGTTTTTTGTTTTCTTTAAGTAACCAATAACCCTACCGATGGTCATCCAATGTTCGGAACTTGGATTGCTAGTAAACCTACTTAGTTTACTCACAACAAATGCTACATCAGGTTTTGTATATTGTGCCGCGTACATCAGGCTTTTAATTACACTTGCATTTCTATTTAAGTTATTGCTCTCCCATCATTTTTTATCAATTTGATACTTGGATCCAAATAGGTATTAGCCTCCTTGACGTTCAAGTATTTGAACTTATTTATCACATTTTTAATATAATGTGATTGGCTCAATGTAAAACCCCTACTATCCTTTTTAACTTTGATAATTGAACTTATTCATCACATTTTTAACATAATGTGATTGACTCAATGTAAAACCCCCCACTATCCTTTTTAATTTTGTTTCCAATAATAGTATCCACTTGTCCAAGATCTTTCATTTTGAACTTGGAGAATGGAAATCTCTTCGTTTCTTTGATTCCATCTATATTGTTGCTAATGATCAACATGCCATCAATTTATAGACATATTAAAATAATTACACTATCATTCACTTTAGCGTAAAGACATTTGTCTGCCAAATTATGATTAAAACCATTTGACAGTATTTTAGAGTCAAATTTCTCATGCTACTTTTTATGGGCTTGTTTTAATCTATATAATGGTTTAATTAGTTTGCACACCTTATGTTCATTTTCTGGTAGAACAAATCCTTTTAGTTGTTCCATATAAACCTTCTCTTCGAGATCTCCATTTAAGAATGTCGTCTTTACATCCATTTGATGAATATGTAAATCATAAATTGATGATAGTGTAAACAAGATCCTTATCGAGGTTATCCTAACCATGGGTGCATATGTGTCAAAGTAATCTATTCCTTCCTTTTGATGATACCCTTTAACTACTAATCTAGCTTTGCAGGTATTAAGAGTTCTATCAGAATTGTATTTTTTCTAAACACACATTTGAAACCAAAGGCTTTAGAACATTTTGGTAAATCAACTATTTTCCAAGTATTATTTGAAATAATAGAATCCATTTCATTATTTATCGCCTCTTTCCAATATACAATCTCTAGAAGACATTGCTTCCTTATAAGTTTTAAGATCACTTTTCACTTGAAGAACAAAATGAGTTGTTCTTGCAATGTCCTTCCTATCTCCCTCTACTAATTAGAAAGAAATAAGTTGGGAATTTATTTCATCCGATCTTAGACCTTTTTCTTTTATGGTTCTCTTACTTCTTCGAGGTTCATATTCAACATATCTTGTAGATGTATCTTCTTGTAGTTCTCTAGAATTCAGAATATCTTCATTATTTTGAGATTTTCTTGCTACTGATATATTTTCGAAAAATTCCACGTCCTTTGATTCTATTATAACATTTGACTCAAGATTTAATAACCTATAGGCTTTACTATTTAGAGTATATCCAACAAGTGTACATTTGATACCTGTAGGACCTAATTTGGTTCTCTTGGGATTCGTATTTTTACAATAAGCAAGACACCCCCACTTTGAAATAATTAATATTTGGTTTCATACATTTCTATATTTCATATGGGGAGATCTTATTCCTTTTCATAGGAATCATGTTTACTATATGACAAGCACTTAGTAAGATTTCACCCCATAGATTAAAATGTACTTTAAAATTCAATAATATGACATTTATTATCTCTAAGAATGTTCTATTTTTTCTTTCTGCTAGACCATTTTGTTCCGATGTTCGTGTTGCAGAACATTAATGTATTATTTCATTTTGTTCACAAAACATATTGAATTCATTAGAGAAATATTCTCCACCTCTATCGCTTCTTAAAGTTTTTAGTTTCTCTTCTAATTGATTTTCAACTTCAATTTTATATATTTTAAAGACGCTAAAGACTTCATCTTTATGATTTAACAAATATGCATAAGTATAGCTAGAGTAATCATCAATGAAAGTAATAAAATATCTATTACCACATCTTGTTAGCATGCCATTCAATCCACAAATATCGGAATGAACAAGTTCAAGTAAGTTTGTTAATCTTACTACACTATGAAATGACTTTTTAATCATATTTGATTTAACACATGTTTTACATTTTCGAAACTATCAATTCACGTTTAATCATTCTTTTCATAGTGCTAAATCTTATGTGTGCAAATCTACCATGCCATAAATTAAATGAATTAGTAACATAGTCAATGATTTGTTTTTATTAGAATTATTCTCAAGAATACAAAGTTTGACCATTCCTTTAGTGGAATAGCCATTTCCAACAGAGTGTCCATTACAAGTTAGTACAAGTTTTCCAAATTCAAAAACAGATTTAATTCCTGATTTTCCCAATATGACTCCACTTGCTAGGTTACTATTCATTTCTGGTACATGAAGAACATTTGTCAAAGTGATCTTCTTTCCCGAACTAAAGATGATTTCCATATTGCATTTGCCAATCACTTTTGATCTTCCTTCATTTCCCATTTGGATTTCTTGACCCTCTTCAATGTTATTATAAGTTTTGAAAAGAGACTTATCATAACAAACTTGAATAGAAGCACATGTATCATACCACCAGCCCGGAACTTTGCCTTGGATTGCATTGATTTCGCTTACCGTAACGATAATCTCATCAATGGAATTTATTTGTCCTTCCTTCTTTGGTTGTTTCTTATGCCTACAATCTCTTGCATAATATCCCGATTTTTCACAAACATAGTAAGGTCCTTTGAATTTGTATTTGAACTTCCCTCGATCCTTTTTGGGACCAAGAGATTTTCCTTTCTTTTTATACTTGTTGGAGTTGTCCACGGCATTGGCTTTCGAAGAGCCATCATAAGAACTTTCTTTCTTATCTCTTACCCTTGACTCTTCCTCTATGCAAAGATGTTTTTGAATATCTTCTAAGGAAAAGTTATCAGAAATGTGAAGAATTTTCTCCCTATATGTGAAGAACTTTCCTCCTATATCCTTTCCAAAACCCCGGGAGTTTAGCAATGATTGCTCCCACTTAAAAGGTTTCGGAAAGTTCGATCTTCACCGCTTTCAATTTTTTGACAATTACTTGCAATTCATGCACTTGAGGTAATAAGGGAATATTATTGAGAAATTTAAAATCAAAATATTTAGAAATTAAAAACTTCTTCGTACCTTTATCCTCGACCTTACATTTACTTTGAAGTGCATACCAGATCTCTTTTGCTGAAGTGGTGTTGGTGTAGAGATTGTATAATCGATCCGATAGCACACTTAGAATGTGGCCGCGACATATTGATTCATCCTCTTCTCATTTATTTCTTTATGCGCAAATCTCATCAGTATCTTTGTCTGTTGTATCGGGAATTGACTCCAATTTTTGATCAAGCATGTAAAAGATCTTTAAAGCCGTAAGGACGAATTTGAGTTTGCCCTGCCATCTTATGAAGTTGGCACCATCAAATCTATTCAAACACACTAAGTCTCGATTCATCTTTTGATTGTAGCGAGTGTAGATTACGTATCCATCGCAGTAGAATGATGATTATCGTTTGAAATTATTATAAAAAAATACAGCAATTGAGAAAATAAAGGAAGAAGGTGATAAATATAAAATTCGGTAAAGGTTTGAACACGAAGAATATATCGTTGTCCTCAAATGATATTTACCTCATTGACAATGCTTTTAAGAATCTAATTGGAAAATAGTTTGTAGGATTAAACAAGCATTTAATAAAGATCACCAAAAGCAAATTGAATCTTCAATGAACAAGTGAAAAAGAAGAATTTGATTATGTAGAGGGACAAAAAATTTCTTTGAAAAGTTTGGTGAATAATACAATAAATTTTTTATTCATTCATATTTCTATTTTGGTATAAGCACAACAAGTATTTATAGATTTCAATAATCCTAACGAAGTGGTTCTACTTTCAAAGAAAGAGGTGCAATGTTTCCCCCAAAAATCAATTTCCTTTCCAACTGCAATGCATAAGAACACATGACACGGGAAAATCCATGAAATGAGTTTGTAAATCAAAATGTTATGCCGAATCCAGATGACATTCACATAATGTCAACGATCGAAACATCAATCTCAAGGAAATAAAGAGGAACGTAGGGAAGGGTACAACTGTAGTAATACTGGTATTAAATTTCCTACTATCGATAATAATTAGCAAAAATGGTGTGATTATTGTTGTTACGCTTTAGCCTACGAGGCAAATTGCATGGCAGTTAGCTAAGTAAATATTGAAGCAAGAAGTCGAGTAAGGTTCGCGCTTCGCTTCAATATCACCTCTTCCACAGGTGCCCAGATGCCTCATTCGAAGTGTGATCATCTAAGATGAGGTGTTACCTTTCCGTTGCAATGTATTTTCGAGGAGATTGGCGAATGACATATTCTATGAAGGGTCTCAGACACAGGCATTGCCTCGGCCCAAGTCATAATATACTTGATTGACTTATTTATGTGACATCTCTACTACAGTGTT
>CAIGRF010086711.1:0-17162 GCA_903798235.1 Fraxinus ornus
AAATAAATTTATGAGCCTTCAAATTCTCAAGTACCCAGCGAAACGGTAAGGGAGCAACTAAAAGATTTTCCGAAAAGAACCTAGATATTTTCAAATGGAAGAACGAAGATATGGCTCGGATTGACCTGCAGTGTCGTGTTATGCCATGAAGATCGACCCTTGTTTAAAGTTAGACCAAAATTTTCGGTCAAGGAAATTGTATTAGATCATTTACTCTCTTATTATTTAAAAATTAGTTAAGATTTTCAAGTAGTACTTACCATTTGTTGGCATTGTGCTTTCTTGGCATGTTTACCGGTAAAGGGATAAAAGGCTTAAAAGAACAGCTGCATAAATTGCTGATGTGCTCTAAGGAATGTGGAGGCATTTCCAGTCAATTCGACAATTATCTTTATGGATATGAGAAAATTACACTGATGGGGTATCTCTTGTATTTTACCCAATCTTTCCTTCAGATAAATGATGTGGGGCTAAGCTTTCATTCCAAGATGGGAGTCTATGCATCATAGATGGAGCCAGCAGGGAGACCATAGGGATTATCATATCAAAAAAGAAGGCCAAAATAGCATGCAAAATAAGGTGAACTTGACGCTTCTAGAGAATTAGTATATGCCAGAATCGGAGATAACCGAGAGAGAACTAAAGCGAGTGTTACATTATATGTAGTTGTTGGGACACTAACGATAACGAGATTGGAGAAAAGAACAAAGTTGAGGTGGTGATAATTTGTTCACTTTGATCAACTGGATAGACAGACATTTGGAAAGTGAAGAACGTTGCATAGAATATAAAAGGTTAACTTGTTTGAGTATTATGGCTATGATACCATAACAAATTAAGAAATTGGAAAAAGCTCGATTATTCATTGCTTCTATCACGTCTACATTTTAGAGTCCTACGAAACAAAAATTACAAAGCAAGGAGTGAAATGATTATAATACAATTTGTGTAATATAACTTCTATACTCGAATCAAATTTCTTGATTTGAGGGTAGAAGATACAAATAGATCATGGTTTATATGATTGATCTACTTAATTAAATAGATAAGTTAATGTAACTGAGCACAATGTTCGAGTATAAACTCGACCACATCGATAATATGACGAGAATAATGCAAAAAAATAAAATAAATAAATAAATAAATCAAATAAAATAGAGCACAATGTTCGAGTATAAACTCAACTACATCGATAATATGACGAGAAGAATGCAAAAAAATAAAATAAATAAATAAAATAAATAAAATAAAATAAAATGACTATATAATATTCTAAAATGGACTACTAGAAAATGTCAAAATGTCCTTTCTATTTGAGTGTCGTAATTTTTATTTTTTTCTTATGGAAACTCACTTTTAAGCGTCTCTCTGTCCATTTAGTTTTCCTCTGTCCTCCTCACACAGATTCTCTCTCCTCTCTCATCGGAAGTGAAAAAACCCTAAAAGGCCTGTTTACCCCCAGGAGTAAGTTCTCTCTCATAGGCGTACAATATTTATATTGGTTTATCTTTCTCCTCTCTCTTTCTCCCTGTATTCTAGTATTTATGCTCCCTTTAGTTTTTTTTTTTTTTTTTGCATTGATTTACATTGTAATTTACTGCTTTAGTTATGATGCTTGTGGATCTGTTTTATTTTCATCATTTTGTTTCAGATCTATGTTAGAAATGGTGAAGATTGGTTTTTTACATTGGAATCTTCATTTCTGAGTATTTTAAAATAAAAGTATTTATTTTGATTATTTTCCCTGGTTTTTCGTGATTGTTGTGGATCTGTTTGATTATCATCTTGAACTTGCGTTAAATCACCCTTTTGTAAATTTTCTAATTGTTCTAAATCTCATTAACGTTTCAGTTTGTGGATGTTTATCTGTGGTTATAATCTCAGGGTTGTTAGTTTTGAGGATTTTTATCCGAATTGCTATGTTAATTATCTGAGTTGTTCTGGAGATTCACTTAAAATTGTGGTTCTTGGTGCTTTGATCTACTTGAATTCTATTCTTTGGCTGATTGTTTCGTTGCATTTTGGTAGCTTACTCGTGCTGATTGAAATGCTTATATGTTTAACTGGAATTAGGTTGAAGATTTAATGAATTTTTTCTATGCTTGATCTGTAGTTTTTGTGATCTATAGTTTTTTATGGACGACGATGCATTAAACATGAGGAATTGGGGTTATTATGAACCACCTCCGCTTAAAGGGCATCTTGGTCTTCAGTTGATGTCAGCTGTAACAGAGCGAGACACTAAATCTTTCCTCTCTGGATGCAATAATCCTGTTATGGTTGCTGCCAATGGGGCCTTCCGTCATCGGGATTGTGGGGTTACTGAACCACCGGTAACGCACATGGACTATGTCAGAGATAGTTGGATAAATCACAGAGATAAATTCTTGCATATGTTTCCTGGGAACCCTTACAATCCGGTTCTTGCAGAACCATCTGGCAGTCATAGTTCCATGCAGATTTTAAACCAACCTGATACAACTGATGATACCAAGGTGACGATTGAAGAGCCAAGTATTGAAAAGGAAGGTATCCCTGCCAAAAAGAGGTCAGCTGCTGCAGTTTTAAAGCCTTCAAAATCAAAGAAGTCAAGAAAAGTTCTATCTGTGCCAAAAGAAAATGGTAATTCCTCTGTTCACTGCGCAAAAACAATAAAGAAGAATATGGATTTTGTAATAAATGGAATTGATATGGATATATCTGGTATTCCAATTCCTGTGTGCTCTTGTACTGGTACTCCACAACAGTGTTATCGATGGGGGTGTGGTGGTTGGCAGTCAGCATGTTGCACCACAACTATATCTATGTATCCGTTGCCAATGAGCAACAAAAGACGTGGAGCAAGAATTGCTGGACGAAAAATGAGCCAGGGTGCTTTCAAGAAGGTTTTGGAGAAACTTGCTTCAGAAGAATATAATTTCACTAACCCAATTGATCTGAAGACTTATTGGGCTAAACATGGCACCAACAAGTTTGTGACAATAAGATAGAGTAATGACATGGGTACCCTAACTTGATTTTCACCTCATCTGATCTGATTCTCATGTATATATCCTGCGGCCATCAGCAGAGGTTCTCTCTACATTCAGTGATACATCTTTTAAACTAGATTTTTGTGGTTCTCAAGAACCGTTGTTCAATCCTTCTGTTTGCTTCAGAGGCTAGCAATTTTTCTTGCAGTAAAGACTTGGATTATGAATGATTTATTTCATTTGATTTAATGTATGAAATTTGGGATATTTCTTTTCATCCATTTTCGTTTATCGTAGTGGTGACGAAGTCACTAGATGGTTCTCCATTTTGCATTTTTATGGATTTTTTTCCCCATATATATGTGTTGATATTAGTTAGAAATATTTGTCTTTTACTCTCAGATTAGTTTACATCTTGTTGGAGTTTGCACTAGTGCATGTGCATCAATGCTTTATTACGAGGTTGTGGCAGTTATGAATTCTGTTTGCTGTTTGAATTTAATATTTCTTGGAGAGATTATTACACTTGCATGTGTGTGTATGCTCATTTTCTGTCTCGTATTCTTTTCATAATGATAAAAGTTTCCTCATCAGTATGATGACTGTATAGATAGTCTTGTGTGCTCATTATATTTACTTAAATATTTCTTGCACGTCTTTCAATCCTTGAATGAACTCCAAGTTTCTTGAGGTCACACCAAAATCAAATAGGGAATAGAGTGTTTCTTGGACAAGCATACAGAACACGCAATGCTATTTTTCATCATGTAGCCACTCTTTTTGACAGATTAAGCTTTAAGATGAAATTGTAAGTTGTAACATAGTATTAGAAGGTCTAGGCTAATTATTTGTGCACGTGTTAAATTTTTATCAGTATGTGAGCAGGGTGTTGAAGATAGATTCAAATGAGTTCATGTAGTTCTCTAGAGCTTAAACTTTTAGATCAGATGAAATAGTTAACAATGATAAGCCTGAAAGTAGTTGAGTTACTTGAAATAGTCGATGAAGATCCACTGCTCAGTGTTTCTATATTGAGCTGCAGTATCCAGGAGCATATAGAAAATGTGAATTTGAATTTATTTTGTTCGAAGGTTAAAACTTGTCCTTCTTGCCCGTCCCCTTGTCTCAGAGTCGATTTTCCAACGCCTTACCCATTCTTGTTTATCTCTATTAAGAATGATCTGCCAATATCCCATTGTTGAGCTCTGAAACATAGGCCAACCTGCAAACAAAGCAAAACCATACATGCTCTTTCATATTGTGGTTATTGGTCCTGCCTGCCTTTGGTAACTAAGACACCCTGTAAAAGAATCAACCACGTGGTGGCCGAGCTGATCCTTTTTTTTTTTTTTTTTATGGGTAAGTTCCAAGTAACTTTCTTGAACTTATAAATGGAGTTAGAATTTTATGCTAATGTAAATTATCTTTGTTATAATAGTTTAAACATAAGTTCCTTTTCAATATGTATGATGAGTTTAAACATAAGACTCCTACCACGTTTTTGAGGAAACGGCATCGATAAACCATGGGAGTTTCGCTTTTATGTTCGCAATATTCCTATCGGTAGTACACAAAATTTCATTTATCTTTTGAAGCCATCTTTACAATAGAGAATCGTATTTACAATTTTCATGAATATATCAACTGGCTTCCAATTACATTGAATAGATTTTTTATAAGATGTTAGTGAAGACTCGAAGCAAAGAATTATCGGTTGGAATTTCCTATCGAATATAACATGCTAGTGCTAGGCACTGGCAATTAGAATTAGATTTTAGGACAAGATTTCTTAGAATTAAAAATTCACCTATCAGCGAATTTAAATTTATTTTTTTAGTTAGATTTCATTTAGTGTAACAAAGATCATTGTAATAATCAAAGCTTATGAGCAATATTTAAAATTCAAGAGCTGGTTAACAACAAACAATGAAAATTCTAAAATGAGCTTCAATTTTAGATTTCTTAATTTCAACTCCATTTTGTATGTCAACGCAATCCCCGTGATTGCGAGGATATGTCTGACCAGTCGTTTGACAGCTAGGCATCTGGTCGATCAGCATTTCGAGAAGAATAATATTATTTATCTTCAATGGAGTTCATCTTCTTGTCTATGTGGCAAAATGATCACTGTCACATTGTTCAATGAATTAAATTGCATTTCAACTTCATTGAATAATGTTACAGTGATCCTACTGTCCCATAAATTGGAAATTAACTTTTCAAGAATCTATCAGTTGTCAATGAATGTCTGTGTACTGAGTTTTTTTTCTTAATTTATACGGTGGCAAATAAACTAATAAGTTTATGCTTAGTTAATACATAGAAAGATGACATTACATTATACTAGGAAAGTTGTATTCAAACCAGTGCAGATTTTTAGGAAATTCTAAAATCATCTCTCTTTTATTTTGCAAAATATAATACTTGATCCTCAGAAATTATCAATGGTTAGAATTGAAACAATAATAAAATTTCTCATGTGATCATCTTCTCAGTTATTTGCATTTTCTTTGGTTTCTTTATTATTTCTGAGACATTGAGAAGGCTCTTCAAAGGGAATGTAAATCTAGTTCAAAGACTACTAGAAGCTGATCAAATCGGGCAGCTGTTCTCGATTATTTATTTTTGAATGAAGCACAGGTGTAATCAAAGAAGTGGCAAATGGATTTTCTTGGCTGACAATCATAAGATCTTCTTCAAATTTCTCCCACTTATCGGTGATTATAGTTGTTTTCTTCAAATCTTTTCCTTCATTGGCATTTTCAGAATCTATCAGAACAATTGCTGTATTCTCTCCCAATTCATTCACACTGGATTTTTCAGACTCTGATAATCCGTTGATTATTTGCTTAAGCTCTTCGACTCCTTCTTCTGGGACTTTCTCAACCACGGGAAATTCCAATGCATTGACTACCCCGATCTGTTGGCAGAATTTGATATATAAAGAAAGATGGTCGCCTTGGGCTTTCGCCTTCTGCACAAGTTCGAGTGCCATTGTTGCCTCAGCCTTTATAGCAGGATAAATATTGACAAGAATGATGGCAATTCCTCTGCATATTTTGCTGTAAATATCAAAAATCTCAATGATAATTCCATCCATGGCGTCCTGCACAAGAGGGACTCTGGTTGCATTCGACTTTGGTTTAATCTGCAGCAACAAATCAAGCAAACCTTGCAGCTTTTGCAGCAACTGAAGCTCTTTACTTATCGAAACAATTTTCTGTCCTTTGCGGTCCTCGAAATTCTGATAAATTATGATCGATTTCCGATCAAGAAATGCATAGTATTCGCGAATAAACAAATTGTGTGCCCACGTTTTCCCTGGATCAGAATGCCCATCCGTGAAATCTGACAGATCAAATGGCAACCTTCCAACTTTTTGGACGGCCTGGACATTACAGTTAATGACGCCATGCATAAGAATCAAGCCTTTTAGAGCTACCACCCAACTTCTCGTTTTCTCCATTCGATTCGATATAGACCAAACAAGAGGCTTGACATGGCAAGTCGAGAGGCGAATCCATTTGAAAACTCTATCGGTATTCTTAACATCGATTGAGGATTCATCGTGGTTGGTGGCTTTTATGACGGCCAATTCAATGTCGGGATTCCGGAGTGCGGTACGCTTGGACAGACTGGAAATCCAGATGCTATTTTGATCCTTCAACACTGCGGAAGCCTTTCTCCATAGCCTCATCTTCTGTTGACAATGTCTTTGCCTTTGTGTCTCCTTTGTTTCTTGTATTTTTATTTTTTTTTTTATCTAAACTTGCTTGTATTTTTTAATTTTCTACACATTTTAGCTTGTTTCTAGGACATGGCCAGCGGTTTCCATTTGGGTGATTAATATAGTTGTCTAACAGATTTCCCCAAAGCATGACGCACTATAGGCGGCTGTAATAAAAATAAGGTGCCAATTTGAGGCAAGTATATGGGTTGGTTACTACATTTGACCTTGTCTTTTGGAAATGAGAGAACTAACTTTTGAATTTTGTGCTCGTTTTGGAGAGCTAAAAAGTTGATTTTGATAAAAAGAAGCGATGAGTCACACGAAATAAGGGGTCGAAAACCAAGGACCTTATCAAAGTGCACTTTATAGATGACTATTTTTAACATTGATAAATGATAACATCCTCAGCATGGGAAGTATAACCACGGACCTTAGTCCACTAAACATTTCCATTATCAGTGATTAAATATTGGGAATGCAAGAGTTATCTCTAGCTAAAAATAGCGACATACATATAGAACAAATTTCTTGGTCATAGAACTCGAACAAGAGATAGGAGAGATCTCACTAAGAATGCAAGTGCTGCTAAGATTTAATGAACTCATAACACGAAGTTTAATCTTCAATTGCACCGTCACTTTGAAGAAAAAGTGAAAAGTGAACCTGTCGCAAAAATCTCAAGGACCAGGATATGGTGCTAAAACTCCCAGAAACCGAATGTAGTGAAGGTAAGAGTCAAACTATGCCGTGGACAAGAGCTTACTTACTATGAGCAAAAAGGGATGATCCCTTACAAAAAACTAGCTACTTTATTTATCAAAAATTCAAAGATAAGTACTAGAAATTCCTAGGCGCGTACCATCAGAAAACTTCCTTGAGCAACTGGTGATGAAGATACCCAATTCACTTCCACATTTTGTTTTGTTTTCTTCTCCTCTCTCAATTATTATTGAAACTGAGAACAACCTCACGAATGGAGGGAAAATACTTTTCATTACTTGAAAAATCAATACTACATCAGCTAATTAAATAAGCAAGATAAAGGCGGGAAAAGTAACTAACTAATACAACTAATATCCAGCTGGCACAACTAACTACCAGCTAGAAAAAGAAAAAAAACTATACAACCTACTTCCTAATTACATCAAGAAACGAAACTTTATTTATTTCCAATACTCCCCCTCAAGATGTGCAATAAATGTCCCTTTATGCACATCTTGGATAGTAATTGATTTAATGATGAAGGAGGTAATGGCGTGGTGAAAAGGTCTGCAAGTTGATGTCTTGAACGGATTGGAAGAAGCTTGATAATCCCATAATTAATCTTGTAATGTATGAAGTGACAATCAACTTCTATATGTTTTGTTCTTTCGTGAAATACAGGGTTGGTGGCAATCTGAATGTCTGCCTGATTATCGCAAAAGAGAATGGTTGGAGCAGAGGTACGACTTTGGAAATCATTCAACAGCTGTTTGATCCATATGATTTCACTCACAGCTGAGGCGAGTGCCCTATAAACTGCCTCTGCTGAAGATCGAGATATAGTAGGCTGCTTCATGGATTTCCATGAGACCAATGAGTTGCCAACAAATATACAGAACCCAGTGTTGATTTTCGA
Source organism: Fraxinus ornus (assembly GCA_903798235.1). Classification (NCBI taxonomy): domain Eukaryota; kingdom Viridiplantae; phylum Streptophyta; class Magnoliopsida; order Lamiales; family Oleaceae; genus Fraxinus; species Fraxinus ornus. The sequence continues at coordinate 8,321 of CAIGRF010086711.1, forward strand.
GTGTCAATACAAGATCCCCAATCGGCATCTGAGAATGCTCTAATGTTAATGACACTAGCTGATCCTGTATGTGAGGGAAATAGAAGTCCTTGTCCAGGATGACCCTTTAGGTATCTCAGCAGGTGATGAATTGCCTTCAAGTGTGGCATCTTTGGTTTGGAAACATACTGGCTCAATTTATGCACAGCAAATGTTATATCAGGACGTGATAAGGTTAAGTATAAAAGTTTCCCAAATAATCTTCTATAATGGGAGGCATCTGGTAGCAAATCCCCTTCATGTTGACTAAGAGTCAATTTATTGTCCATGGGGCTGTTAACAGGTTTGCAATCCAGGTAATTAGCATCTTCAAGGAGCTGCATCTTATTTTGTCTCTGTGATATAACAATTCCAGATGTTGATCTAGCAACTTCAATACCCAAGAAGTATTTTAGAAAGATCTTTGAGTTTGAACTGTGAATTCAAAAAGGTTTTTAAAGAATTTATCACATCAATGTTTGGTCCAGTAATTACAATATCATCCACATACACTAACAAAGCCACAAAATTCAGCCCTGAACCTTTTGTGAATAAAGAATAGTCTGCATTCGACTGTGTAAAACCATGTTGTATGAGAATGAGTGAATTTTGAATTCCACTGTCTCGAGGTATGCTGTAGGCCATACAATGATTTATGTAACCTGCACACCATCTTCTCCCCCTGATTGGATGGCCTAAGCATATCATAACCAAGTGGGAGGTCCATATAAACTTCCTCAAATAAATCACCATTCAAAAAAGCATTATTCACGTCTAGTTGAACCAAATGCCATCCATAATAAGCTGCAAGAGTGAGCATTAATTTGACTATAACTGCTTTGGCTACAGGTGAGAAGGTATCAAAATAGTCAGCCCTTCTTGTTGGGTGTACCGCTTGGCAACAAGGCATGCCTTATGTCTTTCTAGTGAGCCATCAGATTTGAACTTGTTCTTATAAATCCATCTACATCCCATAGTGTGTTTCCCATGTGGCAATTTCACAATAGACCACGTGTGATTGTCTTCCATGGCTTTTAATTCAAGCTTCATGGCTTCACACCATTGAGGAAACTTGATAGCTTGATGGAAAATTGAGGTTCAAACTGTGAGGAAATGGATAAGGTATAGTTTTTGAGAGAGTTGGATAGATTTTTATAGTAGACAAATTTGCTTATGTGATATGGAGAATGAAAGAAACTTTGATCACCATGAGATAACAGATTACAGTGGTAATCATGGAGGTATTTTGGAGGTCTGAAAGATCTTGTTGACTTTCTAACTTCAACGCTAGATGATCTGATAGTTTCTGGCTAATTAGGTATTCAATATTATGTGTTTCAGCAGATGGATGTGCCTTAGTATGTTGATGTGTATCATTAAGAGGAGAAGGAACATTAGTGGTGTGTTTGGTTCCTGATGGTCAAGAATGGGTCTGATAGGTGGAACAACAGGAGGAGATAGAGTGGGAGAAGGTAGCACTAGGTCAGGAAAAGGATCTAGCACTTGATCAGATTGAATTATGGTATGAAAAGGAAATGTTTCTTCATGAAAAATGACATCTCTGGAAACAAAAAATTGTTTTGAGGCAACATCAAGAAGTTTAAATCTTTTGACTCCTGAGGGATGACCTATGAAAACACATAATCTAGCACGAGGTTGAAACTTATTTCTGTGTGCAATGAGTGTGGACGCAAAGCTCAAACAACCAAAAACACGAAGGTTGGAATAATCAGCAGGTTTGACGTATAGAATTTCATAAGGTGTTTTATGATTTAGAACAGGGAATGGAGTTCTATGGATGAGGTATGTAGCAGTTAGTACACATTCAGACCAGTAATGAATGGGAATTCTAGACTGGAAGAACAAGGCTCGAGCTACATTTAACAAATGCTGATACTTCCTTTCAACAATTGAGTTTTGTTGTGGCCTCTCAACACAACTGAATTGATGCAAAACACCCTTTTCAGCAAAGAAAATTTTACAGGCTAACTCATGTGCATTATCTGATCTAAAGCACTTAATTTTTGTATCAAATAGTATGGAAACCATGTTAAAATACCGTATTATGGCAGCCTTTGCATCAAAATTTTGATGTAACATATAGATCCACGTAAATCTGGAACAATCATCTACTAAAGTTAAAAAATACTTGTGTCCTGAATGTGAAGCTATATGATATGGCCCCCATTTATCACCATGTATCAAATCAAAGGGCTTATCAGATAATTTGTTGTGTGATTCAAAACACAATCGTCTTTGTTTAGCTATGAGACAGATATAGCATAGAAGCTATCCATTCATCTTAGAAACATTACAAGAAACTTGATCTCTTAAGGCATCCAACCTTTTAAAGGACAAATGTCCAAGTCTATTATGTCATATATTGGCAGATACATTTCCAACAAAACTATTCAGAATGGAATTAAACACTCTAGTATCAAGAACATATAACCCTTGAATCATATTACCCCTGCCAATCATCCTCATGGTGGTGCTCTCCTGAATTTGAAACCGATCCCGAGAGAAGTGTAATGTGAGTTGAGAATCAACAGCCAATGTACTAACTGACAGCAAATTAAATTTGAACTGAGGCACGTATAAAACATCATGTAGAACAAGAGTACGACTAAGCTTGAGTTCACCACATAGACTGACAATCATTTTGGTGTGATTTGGCAAAGTAATGCTAGCATTTTCAATTGGCCTCATGTTTTCAAATGCCTCAGCATTACAACACACATGCTTAGTAGCCTCTAAGTCTACTATCCACACTTCTTTAGTTGCAAAAACAGGGTCGACAGATATGGAATGACAAATACCTGAAGTTCCAGAGAACTGATATTTATCCAGTTCAGCTGAAGCAGCAACAGAGTTTGGTGTCAAATGATTCGATATCATACTCATCAGTTGTTGATACTGATTTGAATTCAGATTTTGCACAAAATCACCTACAGTAGGTTGATTGAGAGACAATTGGTTAATGTGATTGTTTGAAGAATAGCCTTGAATGTTCTCCCTGATCCTTGGTTTGAATCCTGGAGGGTACACATGTATTTTGTAACACTTATCAATAGAGTGTCCATGAAATTTGCAATGAGTGCAATAGGGCTTATCTCTCCTTTTGAAGCTGACATTACTCCCAAATCTAGCTCCTTCATAGTGAGGACCATGATTCATCACTGGTTTAGTGACTTCAGATCTGATCGAGAAAGCAACAGCAGCACCAGTAGACATAGAATCATTTCCTAATATCTGTGTACTCATCCTTTTCTGATTCTCCTCATGCACCGTAAGTGCAAAACCCTATTAACTGGTGGCATGGGATCCATCAATAGAATCTGTCCCCTAGCTTGAGAAAAAAACTCATTTAATCCCATAAGAAATGATATAATGTATTCCATTTGATGGTATTTATTCATCTCATTGACTCCTCCACATGTACAATTTCCACAATTGCAGCTAGGCCTAAAATTGATCAACTCTTCCCATACGGTCTTCAACTTAGTGAAGTAGACACTGATGGAATTTTGATCCTGAGTTAGGTTCATCAACTCTTTTCTCAGTTGAAAAACTAAAGGTCCATTGCTTTGCTGAAACCTCTCTTTGAGATCATTCCATATCTCATAAGCCGTAGATGCATATATGATACTAGCTGAAATCTCCTTCGAAACCGAATTCAATATCCACGACATGACAATATTGTTGTTTCTGATCCATGAATTAACCAATTCTGAATTCGATTCATCAGGCTTCTCCATAGATCCATCAATAAAAGATAGTATGTTCTTCATCGAAAGTACGATTATCATCGTACGGCTCCATGAAGGATAATTCTCTCCGTTAAGTATCTGCGATACCAGTACCAATCCAGGATTATCTGAATGGTAAAGTAAGTATGGACTAGATGGCTCATCAATGGCTGATTTGTTCATCGATGATTGTACATCAGCATTAATTTGATTATTTTCAGTTTCCATGACAGTAGGAATGAAGGAGAAGATAAATCAATGATCAGAGTTTGAAAACAAGTGGCTCTAATACCATATTGAAACTGAGAACAACCTCACGAATGGAGGGAAAATACTTTTCATTACTTGAAAAATCAATACTACATCAGCTGATTAAATAAGCAAGAAAAAGGCGGGAAAAGTAACTAACTAATACAACTAATATCCAGCTGGTACAACTAAGTACCAGCTAGAAAAAGAAAAAAAAATATACAAACTACTTTCTAATTACATCAAGAACGAAACTTTATCTATTTCCAATAATTATCTCTGTTTTTGGCTACCACATAAAGAGGGTAAAAGATCAAAGTCATTTATCAATCTTTCTAAATGACTAAAATGCCACTGTTCATGTACACAGGGCTGCCAAAGATCATATAAATTTTACCGAATAAATAGGTCATTATTGTAAGATAAGAAGAGGTTCATATCGTCAACTTCACATTGATAGTTGATTTTAGCATCTATATTGTAAAATGTATTAGCAGACAATAAATAACGAAACTTAACAATTACATGGTACGTGTAAAAAATATGATCAATTATTTTGTGAAGAGAAAAAAGATAAACTTAAGGGTTGAAATAATTGTTGTTTCTAGAGTATCTCCTTCAAAATAATCTGACAGAATTACGTTAATGAAATCTACACAGCGTAACGGTATGATCAACAGAATCAGAAAATTAATTCGAGCCCACCGACTTCACGATGTTTCCTTAAAACGAATTTGCTGCCTTCAAAAGGTGCTAAAGACGTCCATCAATCGTTTCGTAGGATAGAACGGATCTCGTCTCCTACGGAAGCAGCACAACAATTTGTAGGAGTTCCAGCGAACTCAATGAAGTGTACTTACTTCGAAATGAATATCAGAATGAGAGAGAGGGGAGTATGAGTTCAATGTAGAGAATATTTGCAATGAAAATGGTGTAATTATTTTGGCAACGGGGCTGGCTATTTATAGAATCGTTCGTGGCCATTTGAACATTCTTCAAGCTCTTTCAGAACAGTCGCCACTGTTCAGACAGACCCAAATAACCGAATAGATAGCAAGGTTTGGTAAGAAGTCGGTTAATAGACCGTCCAAAAAGTCTGTTAACAGACCATCCAAAATAATTACTCGAAAATAAGCCTATTAATAAAAATTAATTTTACTAAGTACCCAAAAATTTGATTAATTACAATTTGAACCAAAAAATTAGATAAGGACAAAAAGATAATATAGTACAAAGACGCACCTGGATCGGGCTCGGGGTTTGGACCGAATCCCATAGGATATAGATCTACCCCCCTCTAAAGACTATGGTACCTCTTGGGGCCCAAACCCAATTCTCAAATTTACACTATATAAATCACACCAAAGTTTCATAACTTTCCTATGTGGGACAAGTGTATGAGAATTTTTCAATAAATCAAATTATTCACTATTTCATAGTTCCAAGTGGGTTACTTTGACATTAAATATTTCATTCAATACTAAATGGTTTTCGATAAATAAATATATCATGTTAATTCTGTTGCGAAGTAGAACGTGAATATGTTAGGTTCCGTTAAAAATAAGACATGGGTCCAACTAAAATTTGGGTTCAAAGTTGACCCATTTCACAAATATTAAACCATTTTTCCAACAATAATTGCTCAGTTTATTGGGAAAAATGGTTACAAATCAAGTACTATCAAATTTTTTTATTTCAAGTAGAGCATTAAAGACCCCATGGGTACATGGGATTACTAGGGTATGATCCATGGGCAATGGTGGTCGTTCTTTCTGGCTCGTATAAAGGATTAGGACATGGAAGAGAATAATTAGGAACGTATACTTGCATTGGCCAACCATTTGGTTGGCCTACAAATCCATCAACTAAGTAATTTCCCTGTGCATATCCATGAGGATGGAAGTAACCGTTTCTTGAAGTTATGGATTGGCTAGTATTAATGGAGGCTTCTAAAAGATCCTCCCAATCAACATTGTCATCTACTGTCCACTGTATCAGAGGCTCCATTTCTACGCCTTTCGTGATCTTCTCCTCCACTGCAACCTTCTCTTCAACCTTGGCGGAGTTAGAAGTGGCGCCACTCTCTGGCCGTCTAACTAGTTGTTTGTCACTATCATCTTCTGTTAAAGTTGGGGACATCGAGGTAGATTCCAATGGGGATACAGTTGATGAAGAGGATTGGTCAGTCAGTTGCCACATCCCATCAAGAAAGGATTCAAGTGCACGAATCTGTATTTCCGGAATTCGATCAACAAAGGGATATTCATAAAAGCCACAGAATCCCATAGACTTGCACCTATCATAAAATTCGCTAAGTTGGTCAGCTTGAATTGCTGCCTTCTTGTAGATGCTAAAAGCAGCCACAGAATTTCGATAAGGCAACTGAATTAGATTGTCTAAGACTTTAACAATCTCTTTCCTGTAAGTTGTGTAGCAGGTGAAACTATCTCGAACCACATATTTCATTGCAGATTGGACAATGAAGCTTCTAGCTGCTGAACCAGTAGGCCAGCAACTGATGACTCGGTCTATTAAGGTTTGGAGTTGAGGTAAGATCTCTACCATTCTTCCCAACTCCTCCATTTTTTCTTGAAGGCTCTCGTATTCTTGTACGTATATTTCTTGACTTTCAATGGACACGCAATTCAGGGCTTCATCGAGTAGATGAGCATATGATCGTATGAACGCCGTATAATCCTCAGAAGACGTTGAAGAGATATCACGAAAATGACATGGGTTGAGAGACAACAATCCATTGGCTCGAGCCCATAACAGATCTGCATGAAAGGGGCTTGCATCAGGCACTGATCGGAGAAGCCGGTGGAGGAGAACGAGACATTTCAGTGCAACTTTCCATGATTCCGTCTTGCCAAACCGTCGAGTAAAACTTAATAAAAATGCCTGACAGGATGATGGTGAAACTGAAAATATTTTTAACAGTTCAAGAACATATCTGTCTGGCAACGGTAAATCATCAGGAGAAGTTGCTTTGACAATTACAAAATCAATATCACAGAAACCTCCATTCGTGGCGATTTTCGCATAGCTAACGCTTGCTTTCTCTTTTGCACAGGAAAATATTCGTCTGATCCTCTTTTGCATCTTGCATATAAGCTCAAGTTTGCCAAAGATGGAGCAAATATTCAGTTACTCACAAAATACATCCAAGCATGAGATTATGTTTTCAGAGTGAGGGCAGAAGGATGGTCGTAATAAGAAATTTAGGAGAAGCCTGTCTAGGTTGTCTAGCCTCAAGACTAACGACATAGTTGTGCCTAGGTAGTGGTACAGCATTGTCTTTATCGGCTCATACTTGGACAGCTTTTTCTTTATCTGAATTTTTTGTTCCCAACGGTAGCTGGCTGCAAGAAGAATTTGTTGTCATTTTATAGACAATTGAAGATAAGCTCGTGTTTGGTTTGGCTAAACATTATATTTTTAGTAGATTTTGATAGAAATTGATAAAACGTGTGACTGAAAAGTAAATATAAGTTATGGGTCTTATAACATGTCTGGTTAAAATGAGTTTAAGGAAAAATGAGTTCTAAAAATCGGGGCCAAACATGGGCTAAATCTGATCCACCTAATGTGAAAACTATACTTTGTTAGATTCCCGTTTTTGTACTTCATCTATTGAGTTCTTTAGATCTTGTATTTATGTTCGATAAAACCTAGGAGGAAAAGACACTGGCAGCTGCATATCAAACAATATTTGCCTACATAGGTGTCAATCTGTTGAATTTTATAATTAGTATTTGAAAATGGAGGCACAGGGGCCTGCTTAGAGTGGGCAAAAAGTTATGTTCTAGTGTTTATTAGAATTAGCTAGCATTTTTAGTGAGCTCACAAAAAACACATCAAAACTGGTCAAGAGGCCTCGATGGCTGCTAAGTCGAGTTCTCCTTGAGGAAAACAGCATAAATAGAACCGAAACTAGTAGATTCCCCAGTTCAAGTCCCCTCAGGGCCACTGAGGTGAGTACCCGACTGTAAACTTCAGGGCCCGTAAAATTAGTCGAGGTGCGCGCAAGTTGGCCCGAACATCCACGGTTATCAAAAAAAACTAGTAGATTCCATAATAAGTTAGAAAAATGGTTTCTATTCAAGAAACCTTACTCTAAACTCACTGGATTACTTTGGTTGAGTCAACTTGTTTTCTCCGCTCCAAAATCTGCATTTTGTTAGTTCATTTGTCTATACCTAGTCAGTTGTTTATAAGTTCTATATTGGCTGCACATAAAACCTCAGCCAAGCCATTTCTTTTTTTTCTTTTTCTTCTTTTCTTGAAATCCTAAACATTCACAGTTCGTGTGTGTTATCTTTACGCGGACTTCCTTTCGATAATTTAGTGGGGTTCAGATATCATGCACAAGCATTTGTGAACTTGTATAGTTTTTATAGGATAAATATATACAACAATAACATAATAAGAAACAAAAAGAAATCTACATTGCCTGTAAGAAAAGTTCAATAACTTCTCTATACCAATGAGTGCATGAAGAATACATCAGACGCTCACTAACTGGTCATTCAAAGCACCAATATTTTCTATTTTTACTTAGGGCCGGCCCTGGTCCAAGGCTACTAAGGCAATGGTCTTGGGCCTCAAACTTTTAGGGCCACAAAAAAAAAACACCTATCCACCCCCTTGGATCGAAAATATTAAGTGGCCCTAAAACAAAAGCCCAATAAAACCGTCAAATACCAATTTCATATTGGGGAAATTACATAGGTTCAGGTGTTTAAAGTTTACAATTCAAAAGTCAGGGACCAAACTTTATTTTTTCAAAATTCAGGTGATATAAAATCCCTAACCCTAATTTTTCA
>CAIGRF010086719.1:0-10175 GCA_903798235.1 Fraxinus ornus
TGACACTCTCTCCTGTACTCATGGTAATATGGAATAAAGCCCCCAAAATGTTGTCAAACATGATCTGAAATACTGCTAACAGTAAAAATATGAGTAATGGTCTCAATCTCAGAACAACACTGACATCGAGAAGCCAAATGACTATCGATTCTCCTCTAGATAATGACATCAACTGGTATTAAATCCTGCCATAGTCTCCAACAGAAGAACGAAACGTTAGTAGGTATGATAGAGCTCCACAGTACCATTCACAAAACAACTCCATTGTTTCGAGACAATTTAAGGAAATATATTGTAGATCGAGACTTGATTATTTTTCGAATTTCTTCGTGTTGAAGATAAAGATTGAAGAGATTCATCACATCTTATTTTTGAAATAAAGGGGTGATGAGTGATGACTATGTCAAAACTAATCCATTTTTTTTTTTTTTTTGGCCCTTTATCATGTTTCTTGGCTATATTATTTGTTAGGACAAAATGTTTGAGTTTTACTTTATAAAACTTGCATTAGATTAGCATAATTAAATTAGTTTCATATTACATGATATTTATTTGTTGCATTAAGTTGAGAGATTGCATGTACATTCAAACTTGTTTTTCATAATTTTATTGTTAAATTAAGAAATTTCTACTCATTCATGTTATTGGTTTATGTTTTTATGCATTACTTTTATCAAACTATTAACATAGAGAGAAAAACTTGATAATCAGAGATATGTTAACTACTATTCATGAGACGGACATTAATATTTTATATTGGAGTTGATGACCAACAACACAATAATTGAAGCAAAATATAAATGGAACATTTGTAGAGTTAATTAGTGAAATCGGGACTTCTAACTATATCTTTAATTAATTTCTACTTAAAAACTTACTTTCACCATCATATTAAATTTCATAGTTTAGTTGTTAATTAGGAAAATCAAAATCAAAACTATAGCTTATTATAATTACAATATATATAAAAATACGCTTATTCCCCCCCTTTTTTGGTATGCTGGCGAATATCCGTCAATAATCACCAAGAAAAGGGTTGGATTGATACAAAAACTACTTTTTTGTATAACATATTGTAGATTCATAGCTTAATTAGTAGGTCTTAGATAGATTTATATTATCTTTTCCATATATGATATCAATTACTTTATTCCAAATCATGCAGCAGCCATTACTAATTGACATCTCGGTATATATATTTGATTTAGTTGTTAATTTATATTTAAATTTAGGTTTCTACAAAATAATTAGTTTTCATATTAATAATAAATTTTTTAATAAAAAAAAATAAAGAATATGTATTCTATCACTTTTTATCCCTACGAAATATTAGAGTTTGAAGAAGCCAAGAAGGGCGTAAGGATCAAACAACGATTCCGGCTTCATGCATGCTGTAGGCAAGTTGCAACTTGCAATCCTAACCGAGGATTGGTTTTTGGGGTTATCAAAGTTAGATTTAATTAAAGTATAGTTAATAATCTGCTCTTTACTTTATTACTTGTAATGATCCTCCCACTCGCGAGACAATATTGACAACAAAACCTAATTAATTTATTTCTTGTAATATTTTGCCTAAATTTATTCACTTGGTAAATGAGCATTTGAACAAGAATATTTTGAGTTGGGCATTTTTTTAGAAAATATTATGTAAAACTATTTTGCTTAAGAGTGAAGAGTTTTTTTGGATAAAAAAAATAAAAATCAAAGTACTTATAATAAACAGTTTGTACTTGTAAACTCTATTAAAACTTATAGAACTCAAAGTTTATTTGGTAAAATTATAGTAATTATAAATACTTTGACAGAATTAGAGTTTGCCCAACTTATTCTTGTAATGATTTATAAGCAATTGCTTATTTTTATACTTCTAGACAAAGTCACTAGCTCATGAATTTTAGAATAAATAATGACTTGAGAACAATACCAATAATGATGTACATGACAATGAATAAAATATTTTAACATTTTTTCTTAGATGTGTTAATTATAATGCTTCATATGTATCTTCAATATTTAAATATAGATATAAACATCGATGAGATAGAATATTCTTTTACGAAGTTAAATCACAATTTAACTATGTGATACAATCAACACGTTGAAGTTTTACGTTGAAACTTCTTCAAATAATTTTGGAATATTAGTAAGATAGGTAGATTACAAAAGCTCCAATCCAAATTCAAGAGTAGAAAGAATATGGACTTAAATGCTAAATCTACAAGAATTATAAGGAACTTTAGAAGAAAGAAAACTCTTTAGGGATCTAAATGAAAATAATTTGAAGTTGAGTCTCTCAACAGAAACCTCCTAATTGTTTTGTCTGATTAGGACCATTCCGAAAGCCAAGGGTCGGAGTCGGATAAGATCGTCCATGCCCTATCTACACCACCCAAAAAGGTATAGACACGTCACCCCACCTAATGGATAAAGGACCATCAGGTAAATTCCTTTGAGGTCCGCAACCTTTGATAAGTGTGACAATCATATTCCAAATTTCAATTTAAGCAACTATGCACCCCAACCTTTTAACACGTGCATGCCGTGTCACTACTTTAATGGGAGAAATCCATTTTATAGTTAAATAGCGACACGTCATGAACATTATGTTTGACTAAACGGGTAAACTTGTCCATAGAGAAATATGTAGCCCCAGTTTGGACTTATTTTACACACTCATTCTCCAATAAAATAATATTATACATAAATTCAAAATTATACGTATTTGAAATGTTTCAGTTTAAGTGTTTGGGATAAAGAATTTTTTTTAGATAATTTTACTCTTTCAGTCGGACAACACATGCAAGGATGGACACTCAACATCTAAATTGATATACTCGGTTAGGTAGGATGCCAAGTACATAGTATTAAAAAGTTGGTAACAAGAAAGTCACAAACGAAAGACTAGGGACCCCTAAAGGAATTTATCTTATATAATATAATTGAGCCCCACCCCTCTCGCCTCCCCTCACCCATGGATAAGGACCCTCCACCTATCTGACCTTGACACACCACACACATATAAATATATGTACAATACATATATACATGAGAGAGAGAGAGAGAGAGAGAGAGAGAGAGAGAGAGGTCCATTGGCTTAATCCCATTATTGCATTCCAAAGTGTCACCTCATGTTAATCCTGTTGACCCTTCTTCTTTATCTTCATTATATTATAAAGGGCATAACTCCATCAAATTTTCTTGCCGTACCAATTCCGTTTCCATTCTAAAATATTATCAAAATAATTCAAGCCATATATTCTTGAAAACTGCTTTAATTTTTCAGTTTAATCTACCATCTATATAAACACAAACACCGATTCCTGTTTTTGCATTGTGGGTTTCCAAAATCTCGAACAAAAACACAAAATCTTTCCATTTATTTTTCCAATGGCTGCTGCTGTGGGTTGTGGTTCTGCATCTTGGATTCAATTCAAGGATTCATTGAAAAAGAATATGAACAAAAATGGGCTTAGGGTTTCATGTATTTATTCATCTTCTACTGTGAGCGATCCTTATAAGACTCTTAGGATTCAGCCTGATGCTTCTGAATCTGAGGTCAAGAAAGCTTTCAGAAAGCTTGCTCTTCAGGTTAATTAATTTCTTTAAAGATTTTAATGAAAATTATAATTTTTTTTTTTTTTTTTGAAATTATGAATCTTGAAATAATTTTATGAACTCAATCTGTTTGGGAATCTACGGAGTTTTGTTTCTTTGATGGTTGCAAATGTAAAATCTTGGATTAGTGATTTTGAATTTATTACTGAAATAAAAATGAGATCCGGAAATCCCAACTTCCCACAGCCACCGAGATTAGTTAGAGGCCTAAAATTCATGTTTTAAGTTGAAAAATTCTTACACTTCAAATTTCAAATTTTTTTAAAAATTATTTACCATGAATTTGACATTATTTTCTATCTTTTTTTTTTTAATTATTTTTTTTCATTGTTTTTCTTTAATTCATATTTCTATATATTTTCGGTGATTATATATATGTGTCCTAAATATTTTCTTGATTTTCTCTAGTTCATATTTCTTTCGTTTTTTTGGTGATTATTTTATTTATTTATTTTACTTAAGTTTGAATTTACAAGTATTAGGGCTTTTTTTATCGATCTAATTTGTTTTAATTTGATTTCAGTATCATCCAGATGTGTGTAGAGGAAGCAATTGTGGGATCCAATTTCACCAAATTAATGAAGCATATGATGTAAGTAATTCTGATTTTTCATTTAGATTTCAGTAAATTTTAGATAAAAAAATAATTTATTAACTTGAATTCTATATATTTTATTATTATAAACTTATAGACAATTATGATGTGATCTGTGTAGACTTTTTTATACTATGATTGATGCTTACCTAAGTTTATAATTCTAGTTGTTTTGTCATCTCTTAATCATTGATTTTTAGTGAGTAATTAGTTGACAAGTCATTTTCACTCCCCCCCAAACACAAAGAAAAGACTAAAAAGTAATGAATTGAAGCATTTTTTTCCTTATTTATGACTTTTTAAGTGCTTGTAATCTAAGAAAGAATCAAAGTTTGGGAATCAAGATCTTATATATTAGTTCATAACTTCAATTAAATGTTGCTCAAATTTCAAACAAAGAAGCTATTGATGCTATCATTGACTAATACACAATCAAACTTCTTTCTTTTTCGTTTCATCTTTTTCAGTTTGAGGTCGATATGCAAAATAAATATCACATTCAACTTGTATATGAACTCAAATGTCGTGTCTAAAAACCACCTTTTTTGATGTTATGGTGCAGAGGGTGATGAGCAACTTACGAGAGGAATCGAGCAGATCAGAGATGGCGACGATGTACGAGGAGTATGATACCGGGACCGATGAATCGATGAGAGGGATTAATGAGCAAGATTTAGATCTATGGGAAGAATGGATGGGATGGGAAGGAGCAGGGATTAGGGACTATTCATCTCACATTAATCCTTACATCTGATTTTGAAAATAAGTTTATGTTAATTCATATGTTGTAAGGAATCTTGAAAACCCACATCTTCGTTTGATGATGTTTGAGGTTACTGTATATTCTGACGTCTTTCCTTTGCTCTGTACATGCATATATTAAGGTATCAGATTATGGGACTAATGGTTCCCCTAAAGTTCTGCTCATTGTAATTATTGCAGAAATGAAAATTTGATTTTTGTATGGGTTTTTTTGGGGGTATTCGACATATTTGTATAATGTCGTGTTTAGTTTTATTTAGTTCAACGTACCATTCTCTGCATATAAAAAACCTTCTTGGACCGAGCAGTTCACACATGCTTGACACATTCCAGACCTAGCCCAGTACATCTGTTGGGCCTGGTTCAAAATCTGCAGCCCAATACATGTGTATAGTTTAGTGGGGTACATGACTTCGTTTGAGCGGTTTTTAATATTTTGAACTGCAATTTAGAGACTTGCGAAGCAAATGTTCCTTAATTCTGAGATTTTTAAGAGTATAAAAATATCTTTAACTATGAAATGCCTTGATAGCTAAGTACCAATTAAAAGAAAAAATAGGAGGAATTTATAATATAAATTTTGTTAAGGACGCAAAATATTTACAAGTATGGTCACTCGACACAAATCAAAGCAATATCCTTAATTTTCGAATATAATTAATCATCTGCATAACAGTAATATGTTATGTAAGGGACAGCTGGGGAAAAAGAGGGAAGAGAACAGCAAAGAAAAGGGAGAAGATCAGACAAGGGGAAGAAGAAGGTGAACCAACTGCTTTAACTACATTGTAAATTCAAAACGGAGGCTTCTTACTTCAGTTGAAACGGTGTCGTTTTGCTTACACTAAGTGTAATAGCTAGAAGCGTTTTCTTTTGTGAAACACGACTTCAACCATGGATGAATATATATGCAGCCACGTGCGAATGAGTGGGGGGTCTCTGATTTTTCAGCAAATTCAAATATCAATTGGAGTGATTCCATTCAGTTCCTTCCTCACTTTCTTCTTGTTTTATCATTTATCCTTTCCCCAATTCTGTTTTTCTTCATTTGTTTGGTTACGATTCAGCTGCCTTTAGCTGAATAGAGTTCACTGTGAGTTACAATGGAGGAAGAGCTGCTGCTGGGATCCAGACCGTGACAAATTGGTATCAGAGCGGGCGTATTATACTGGGCAATTGTTAAATATGGATTGAAGGCCCAAGGTGGTGGATGAACACTTGAAGAAATTGGATTTGGAGATTGCTGATATGTGTACTTCCTTCAAGGCTGTTACCAGCAGGCTGGAGAACAAATTGGCTTCCACAGATCAAACTCTCCAGGTAATTGGTCATAGGCAGGAGAAAATTGAGGATACTATGTTGGATATGAAAAACTAGTGGTCATGATGGCCCAAATGTCTTCATATCTCAAAATGGGACAGAAGAACAAAGGAGTGGAGGGAACAAATGGCTTCCTAAAATCGATTTTCCTAATTTTGGAGGGGATGGTCCCAGAGAGTGGCTTGGAAGGCTAGGAAATACTTCCAGTTACACTAGGTCCCTGATGAACTTAGACTAGGGATTGCTGAGATTTATTTAAAAGGAAAGGCTGATATATGGTTTGATGGGTTTATTGTCATCCACCCAGGGGCAGATAGGGGTGTATTCTCTAAGGAATTGTGTAAAAGGTTTGCTGAGACCACTAGGGAGTAAGTGGTTGAGACCTTCAGTAAGATCAAACAACTTGGGTCTATAGAAGAATATCAAGAAAAATTCGAGGAAAGGGTACGAATGGCTTTGCTCATTTATTTAAAGGAAATGCTGATATATGGTTTGATGGGTTTATTGTCATCCACCCAGGGGCAGATAGAGGCGTATTCTCTAAGGAATTGTGTAAAAGGTTTGCTGAGACCACTAGGGAGTAAGTGGTTGAGACCTTCAGTAAGATCAAACAACTTGGGTCTATAGAAGAATATCAAGAAAAATTCGAGGAACTGAAATCACAGGTGATGTTTGCCCTACCCCATGTCCCGGAATCCTATTATATTACTGTATTAACTAGTGGTTTGAAACGAGAAATTAGATCAATGGCTAAAATGATGAAACCATGTACACTGGCCAAGGCATTTGAGATAGCCAGTCTGCAGGAATCCACTATTCAAGCCATCCACAAATTCCAAAAACCCAGCAGTTTCTCACCAAAAAAATGGAACCCCTACCCTCCCAATCCTTCTGAAGAAACCAAAAACAAAGAACCATGGCAAAAAACAGTAAGCCACCTAACAACTAGAAAACCATCACCCCTACTTTCAAACCAAAAGGAATTTAGGACTCTTGTTACAAATGCGATGAGAAGTACACCATAGGCCATGTGTGCAAGAATAGGTTCCTGAACTTTATATTGGTAGATGAAGATGAGGAAAATGAACCAAAGGGAGATGGGGAATCTAAATCAGAAGGAGAGGAGGTAATGGAGATCTCAATCAACGCCATAGCTGGGAGTTCAAAACATAAAAACCATCGGAGTTCCTGGAGTAATCAGAGGGAGAATGATATCTACACTAACTGACAATGGGAGTACTCACAGCTTTGTGGATGAGAAGTTAGTTAGGGAATTGAATTATGCCACTGATGAAGCCAATATTATGACAGTCGAAGTAGCTAATGGTGACAAACTAGAAAGCAAGGCTGTATGTCAACCACAAGTGTGGAGGGTACAAGAATGAGAATTTCAGTTCAAGCTAAGGACACTTAAGCTTGCAGGGAGTGATATGATGTTGGGAGTGAATTGGGTGAGCCAATTTGGTCTATTTCTATTTGATTTTGTACAAGGGTGTATTAAATTCAAGGACAAGTATAGAGAGGTGAAGTTGAAGAGTGAAATGCCAGAACACTCTCTTCAGATGATGGAAATGGAGGAGATAGAAAGACTATTTAGCAGAGGTTCATATGAAATGGTTGGGAAATTGTACTTTGTCCGAGAGAAGGAAAAGGGAGAAACAAATAGAAGGGTACTGAAGGTTATTAACCAATTTCCACGAGCGTTCGATGAATCAAAAGACTTACTGTTTCCCAGATCACATGATCGCCATCTTTACGTAAAAGAAGGGGCTCAATCATTTAAGATCAACAAAGAAAAGTCAGAAGATCAGACCAGGGGAAGAAGAAGGAGAACCAACTGCTTTAACTACCTTGTAAATTCAAAATGATGTCGTTTTGCTTCCAATAAGTGTAATAGTTAGAAAGTTTTCTTTGTTCTCTTTTGTGAAACACGACTTCAACCATAGATGAATATATATGCAGCCATGTGCGGAGTGGGATGTCTGATTTTTGTGCAAATTCAGTTATCAATTGGAGTGATTCCATTCAGTTCCTTCCTCATTTTCTTCTTGTTTTTATCATTTATCCCTTCCCCAATTCTGTTTTCCTTCATTTGTTTGGTTACAATTCAGCCAAAGTTATCAAAATCGGCCCGGCCTGGCCGGTGGGCCGAAAAACCGGCGCCTGGATCCTTGACCGGGTCTTGCATATTAAATTGATAGAAATGCAATTGTAATATCATGGAATAAGGTTTGATCTTGATTCTATTTCATTCCAAATTTGGAAAGTTGGACACAATTGGACACGGTCAGAATCGGGCTTTGACCGAGTTAACCGGTGATTTACCCGGCCCGAACTCGGCCCGTTGACCGATGGTCGCTGCCTTGTGAGCGCTCCTGTTGCCATGGCCCGGTGGCGTTGCCGCCGGGTCCGATGACCTTGCCTCTGTAGCCAATTTTTCAGATCCAAAATTTGACAAAAAAAATTTATTTTCTTTTCCAAAAAATATTTTTGTAAATGAAAAAATAATTTTCTAAATTGCTAGATTCAAGGAAAAATTAAACAATCAACTTTTGATATTTCCAAAATATAAAACAGCTTCCAATAAATACAAAGTTGCTCTGATATCACCATTGAGAATTTATTTAATCATGTACAACGGAAAGTACAATAATTTCAATTCTCATACAAGGATCTGCTTTGTGTTTAGATATAAATTGTGATATGAATTATACTTTGATAAATTCCACTAGCTCATTAGCTTTTCTTAAACTTGAATTATCACGATCTGCAATCCAAGCTGTCCAATTGTTCAGCCTCCAATGCTGATTCACACAGAGAACAAGAATGACAACTAGTGTTTTCTTTTATTGTGCTAGCAAGAATAATGAATTATTTTCATTACTGTTTTCAAACCCTAACAGTCTATTAATATAAGTCCAAGCGGGTTTAGTTTGTCTCTTAAACTTAACCCGCTCCAACATTTAATTAATCAAATTAATTAAATCTGATCCATGAATTAATTAATCCAATTAATTAATTCGAGCATATTAATAAGCTACCCAATTAATTAATTATCCAACACTTGTCAATTAATTAATTGGTAAATCTCATTCTTCTGATTTTATTTTGTGTGTGACCCATTAGGTTCTCAATCACGATGTCAATCTAATCAAAATTGATAAATTAAAATACCACTTCTAATTTATCATCAATTCACATTTGTCATCCCAGATTGACATATAGCAATGTGTCAGGTCAATACATGTGACGAAAAATGTTACGTGTTATGACAAAATCAAAATTGTTCGTTTACGGTGAAACTATAATCCTTTCGTTAATATNTTTTCGACTTATGATTTCACATTGTCCAAGGATTTCATTATCAACATAACTGGATAAAATGTAGATCATAATCTCTTACTATCTAAGAGTGACGAATCCTCTATTGATCACTTACAACCTTCATATGATTTTTAACATACCCGAACGATGATGTATTAGAGACCCTTGACAGAACAACATCTAACATCACCAAAGTATAACTGTCCTCATATAAGGCACTATGATGATCTCAAATCAAAGGACCAATTCCACTGCCGAACGTTAGAGATTAACCACGATACTCAAATAGTTATCCATGTGGAATCTCCCAATGGGTCTCCAATGTTTTGTTCTATAACAAAACATCCACGTGTTCATTCAAATGACACTACACTTTAACTTGTGAGATCAGCTACTTACTTCACAAGAAAGAAATGACACACGTGATGGTCTATTCGTAATAACGATATCTGTATCTCATTATTACATACGACCACAGACGATTTAAGATTCAATCATATGTGATTTGTATCTCACAATCACAACTATTTGTGATTAACATATCATCAAGACTTGAATC